>BPLR01012112.1:0-144032 GCA_021605095.1 Caerostris extrusa
TTTAAGTTTTTAATATGTTAATAAGGGTTACACGTGATTTTTCCAGTTTTAAATTAAGGATAAAGCAGGAAAACCAGAAAAAAAAAAAAAAGCTGAATTTTATTCGATTTAATTCAATATTTTTATAAATTTAAATATTTCGTAGAAATTGTTTAGTGTTGTCAACAGCTTCTAATATAATCTTTTTAATAATACGTAAATATATATCTATTAAAAGAGTGTTATGGCATAACTTTTGTAATACAAATATTTTCGTAACATTTTCTATTTATTAATTAAGGTAAGGTATCAAATTTTACTTTATGTTAATATCATAAATAACTAATTATTCCTCAAAGAAGATGAATATCAATGTATATTTTAAAAGATTCATCTTCCGTGTTGCTTTTGATGCATAAACGTTATGTTTGCAATAATAGCATTCTTGGATTCTATTTTTAAGTACCTTTGTCTTTTATGCACTTATTTTCTTCAAGATAGTTTTAGCAAACAACATTCTTAATTTTATCTTTTTGCTAGATTTTTAGAGCAAGGAGGAAGCAATGTCCGGTAACGAGTTTGGTTTTACCATTTATTATCCTATTTTGCTCAGCCGTTGTACATTCAGGAATGCTTTTAAAGGAAACATTTATGGAAAGATTCAGTTTACCTTCCTTCAATGTGAAAAACTATCTTGATCATTAGGTTGGTGCGTGCATGTCTTTTTGATTTTCGGTTGCAGTTAAATTTTATTTAGATGAAACATTAATATTCATCCCATGATTTCCTTTTACAAGTTTTTGTCAAGTAGCAGGACATAGCATATAAATGGCCGAGTGGCTAAAGCTCTGGCGCTCGATACCCAGGTTTCGGATTCGAGTCCCGGCGATGCCATAGATGTTTGTAGTGGCTCGGAATCCACTTTAAACCGTAGTTCTCGGTCTAATATGACCGTAGAACGTTGGGAGTAGGACTGGCAACCCTACCGCAAAAATAAAACATGTAGGTCGCGGTCTAGCATAATGGTTGAGTGTTGTGAGGTACTGTAACTCCGCGTCCGTAGCTTATCTTCAAGCTTACACGCAACTCCTGGGTAGTGCTAAGTGAGTAACGTCGGTGCAGCGCTTCCGTTATGGCATAAAAAAGACAACTGTCTAAATGTTACTCAGCTGCATTAGGAAAAAAAGATATAAAAAGGGGTACTGATAGCCGAGTGACTGGCTCTCAGGGCCACAAGTTTCGGTTCGAGTTCCGGCGGTGCCATGGATGCTTTGTAGTGATTCAGAATCCTCTGTAATCTCACCACGTTGGGTATGAGCCTGATACCCAACCTCGTAGAAAGAAAGTAACATCTCCTGTCTAGAAATTTGTCAGTAGACAGATGGCCTTGGCCCACCATGGAACTGTTGCGTCACTGATGATGATGAGCATATAAAAGTAAAGATGTCAAATATCCACTCTGCTGTCTGAATTGTTGCGACTCTCATGTGACAAAGTCGTTATTCCTTAAAAAATTTCAATGTCATTTGAATTTATGATATACGAAAAAAAAAAAAAAAAAACTGTACTAGAAATAATAATAAATTCCAAAAAGTTATGAAATGCAAACTCATTTTTATTAAGATAAATGTGTTTGCTGTATAATATTTTTGAATTATTTTCACATAATATAATGTTCAGAGAGGTTTGATGGATAAAACTTTAAATTTTTGAAATGGTGATACTGGGTTCGAAACTCGATAGGAAAGCGAAGCCGAACTGAAAGTCTATACTAGGAAGGTCCTTTATTGGGCTTCGATATTAAGATGCAAAGCCTTCCAGATGTCGTTTTTATTGGTGTGTTTCTAATCGCAGTTTTAAAATGTTAGTCACTGTAGAAGCCATCTGCTACATTGTATTATCGTATGTTCTCAAGTCCAGGTGTTTCATTCATTTTGAAAACAACAATTAGTTTTCTGCATCATTGTTATTTTCACTATCAATAGTATCCAACAATTTTTGTATTTCAGTTTTAATAATGAAATAATAATGTCTAGCTCTCTGTGCCTCAGGTTTCGAGTTCGATTTCCAGCGGTGTCATGGATGTTTGTAGTGGTTCGAATCCACTTTAAGCCATAGGGTCCCGGTCTCCTATGCCCATAGAGCGTCTCGGAGCCCAGTCAGATTTCTCTCACCCACATCATTCCCAAACTGTAAAGGGCAACTCAGCTCTAGGCACAACGATGCGATGTGTTGTAGTATTAGTCATATTAGACCTGGGCCTACGGTTCAAAGAGGATTCCGAACTACTACAAACATCTATATCACCGTCGATACTGAAACCGGAGATCAGACTTAGGCTGAAGGCAATTACTTATATAAAATAACATGTTTTAATGATTTATTAGTTATAATATTTTGTTGGATTAAAATTAGCTATTAGTTAGAAAGAGAAAATTGTAATTATTAACTTTTAACTAGTTACAAAGAGTAATTATTATCATCTTTTAACTAGTTACAAAGAGTAATTATTATCATCTCTTAGCTTGTTATAAAGAAACAAACTGTGATTAGACGTAACAAAACATAATAAGTATACAAATTAACAACATAATAAGTATGCATATATTTTATTAAAAAAAAATTTATGCTATGACAATGATAACATGTTATTGTAAATGTAATTATTGTGATTGCAAATCATTGCATCACGTTATAAATCTTATTTTATTATTCTAAATTGAATTTAAATACTTTCAAAAATAACTGTTTACAAATTCTCTTGGAAAATCCTTCACAAAACTCGTTTTTCATTGTCACGCCGTGTAGAATGCCGGCTTACAAACCCGTTAGGCACAGGCAAAAACGAGGGTTTAAAACCGGTCCTCCACGATCTTAGGTGTGGTCCAGTGTTAGATCAGTCCATCTTTTATTTTATTTATTTTTATTTCTTCTGCATCCCGTGATATCCTGCTCCATGTTGTTACCTCGACCTGATACTTACTTTTTTACTTATTTTTTCTTTTTACTTACACAGGAAAGATGTTGGTAATGACCGTAACCGGGTTGTAGTGATGAGAAGGGGGAAAACTTAATATATTTTTTGATTTTTGGATAGATTATGATGAAGACTTGCAAATGATGGTTTGCAAAAAGGAAATGCTTAACACATTTTGATGGAAGGTTGTTTATCGAGTTTTTTTTTCTTTTCTTTCTCTGTTAGCTGGTGACGCTGTTCTTGGTAAAGGATATTCCTTTAATGGTTTTGTAAGTTGCATTTGGATTACGGGAGGTAGTTTGTCGCCATTGTTGAAAACTTGAATCCCTTGAATTTGAATCCATAAAAAGTACATCCAAGGAATATTATGATAACCATGTAATTTTTTTTGGTAGATAATTTTTTTTCCTTTATAGTGTGAGCGATTCTATTTTTCACATGTAGTTTTCGTTATTATTATTGTTTTCCTTATGGCAGTTCAAATCACAATAATGTCAAAGTAATATGTAGTTAACGAGTTTGAATTTAAAAATTTTTTATTTAATTTGAAGCGTATTTTTATTTTAAACCATAATAAATCATAATTTTTACATAATTGGTAATGGAATGATATAATTCATGATTGGCAATGGAATGGTATAATTCATAATTGGTAGTGGTATAATTCATGATTGGTGTAATTCAAAAAATTGGTAAGGGAATGTTAATATGCATAACTGGTAATGAAATAGTAATATACATAATGGTAATATGCATAATTGGATATATGGTAATGGAATGGTAATATGCATACTGGTAATATACATAATTGGTAATGGAATGGTATATACATAAATGGTATAAAAGGGTGTCTTGCAAAAGGAAATGCTTAACACATTTTGATGGAAGGTTGTTTATCAAGTTTTTTTCTTTCTTTCTTTCTTTCTCTGTGTAGATGGTGACGTTTGTTCTTGGTAAAGGATTCCTGTAATGGTTTTGTAAGGTGCATTTGCATTACGGGAGGTAGTTTGTCGCCATTGTTGAAAACTTGAATCCATAAAAAATACATTCATGGAATATGATGATAAAATTTGTAATTTTTTTTCTCTTATAGTGTGAGTAGTGTAGTCCACATGTAGTTTTCGCTTATTGTTGTCACTTCTAATCACAATAATACCAAAGTAATCTGTAGTTTACGAGTTTGAATTCAATATCTTTTATTTAAGGTGAAGCATATTTTTTTAAATCGTTATCCTTTATTGAATGGTGTTGTAGATGAATAGTGTCATTATCTCTTTCAGATATTTTGTTTAAAAAAAACATAATACATGGAATGGTATAAATCATAATTGGCAATGGAACGCCATGTACATAATTGGTAATGGAATGGCATATACATAATTGGTAATGGAATGGCATATACATAATTGGTAATGGAATGGTGATATACATAATTGGTAATGGAGTGCTATAATTCATAATTGGGAATGGAGTGGTATGATTCATAATTGGTAATGGAGTGGTATGATTCATAATTGGTAAGGGAATGGTATAACTCCAGAAAATTGGTAAGGAAATGGTAATATGCACAATTAGTTGTGGAATGGAAATACATAAATGGTATAAAAAGGGTGTCTTGCAAAGGAAACGCTTAACACATTTTGATGGAAGGTTGTTTATCGAGTTATTTTCTTCTTTCTTTCTCTGTTAGCTTTTTCTTAGTAAAGGATCTCTTTAATGGTTTTGTAAGGTGCATTTGCATTACATGGGAGGTAGTTTGTCGCATATTGTTAAAAACTTGAACCATAAAAAAGTACATTCAAGGAATATAATAATAAAACTTGTAATTTTTTTGAAGATAATTTTTTTTCCTCTTAGTGTGAGCAATTCTATTTTTTCCCACATGTAGTTTCCATTTATAACAGTTCAAATCACAATAATATCAAAGTAATGTGTAGTTTACGAGTTTGAACTCAATATTTTTATTTAATATGAAGCATCTTTTTTTTTAAATCTGTATTTTTTATTAAAGGGGTAGTGTAGTTTAATAGTGTCATTATCTCTTCAAGATCTTTTATTTTAAAGCTCCATGTTAAAAATTCTTAAAATGTCAAAAATTCTTAACGTCCAAATAAATATTTTTCTTTCGATCATCCTTAAAATAAACTCCAGAATCAATTGCAACAAAAAATTCTTAATATCCAAATAAATATATTTCTTTCGATCATCCTTAAAAGAAAACCCAGATTCACGATTGCAACAAAAATCTTAATATCCAAATAAATATGTTTATTTCGATCATCCTTAAAAGAAAACCCTGAACAATTGCAACAAAAATCTTAATATCCAAATGAATATTTTTATTTCGATCATACCTTAAAATAAGAACTAGATTCACACAATTGCATAAAATTCTTAATAGTATCCCAATGAATGTTTTTCTTTCGATCATCCTTAAAAATAAGACCAATATTCATAATTGCAAAACAAAATCTTAATATCCAAATAAATACGTTTCTTTCGGTCATCCTTAAAAAGAAAACACAGATTCACAATTTCAACAAAAAATTTTACTATCCAAACAAATATTTTTCTTTTCGATGATCCTTAAAAGAATAACGAGATTCACAATTGCAACAGAAATTTGAATATTCAAATTTTTTTTCTTTCGATCATCCTTAAAAGAAAATTCAGATTCGTAATTTCAACAAACAAACAAACAAATGAAACAGAAAGAAAGAAAAGATTGACTTTAATCGCCCCAAAAGATAATACCACCATGCCATATTTTTTTCTTATGCCCATCCATAAAAGAAAACCCAGATTCTGCAGTTGCAACAAAATCTTAATATCCTTCTTCCAGATCATCCTTTAAAAGAAAATCCAGATTCAGAATCCAAATAAATATTTTTCTTTCGATCGTCCTTAAAATAAAACCCAGATTCACAATTGCAACAAACAAATAAAAAGAAGAAAAAGAAAAGAAAGGATTAACTTCCAAAGGTAATGCCGCCATGCCCAAGAGGGACACCGGGGACAAAAAGACCCTCCAGGCAGAAATGGGTTAGAAGGGCACAAAGACACCGTACCGTTCTTCCATTCTGGAACATCGTCCTCTGGGGAGATCTGCTGTGAGTTGGGTGATGAGGAGCTCAGTTACGGCTGAGGTGGAATTCTCATGGAATGGAAGTGTCGAGACCCAGCCATGTGTGTTACCGGTGATTACCTGAGGACTTCCGGACAGGAAACGACCTTGAGGGTGGCACCCCAATTGTCTTTCTCTTTCCATTTATTTCGGGTTGTGTCAGTGGGGACTAATCAAGAGATAATTCCACTGCCTCAATTTTATTGGAGAGTGTTTAGGAGTGGGAGGATGGAAAGTTTCGGTTGCAGTCAGCGTGTTATGTACACTAAACTCATCGGGGATTTTTTTATCTAAATGTGTGTATATTTAGTTCTTTTAAATTAAAATTTATTTTAAATGAAAAAATCTATTGGATAATTATTAAATACTAAATTCCTCAACAATGGAAAATAAAAATAAAATTTTATCAGTGGTGTCATAAAATGGGTCAATTAAGAAAATTTACAAATAATATAATAATTCTGATAGTATGAATAGTTTACACAATTTTTCTCGTGATTTGAGTGTTCAGTTATTTTTTTGAAGATACCATAACTCACTCACATTTATGAAAAATTTCGGATATTGTATATAGGGATTGCAATATCGGAACCAAAAGTTCAATACACGGTATTCGGTATTTTTTAGATCTTTACCGATAATAGAAATTTAGAAAAAAAAAGAAAACACAGGTTTTTTTCATCATGTTTTTTTTTAAATGTATGGAGTCCGCTGTACTTCCTCCATTCAATTTTGATAAATCTTGATAATTTTTTACATTGAGCCACCATATTATTTTTCATATATAAATAATGAAACAAAACCGAAGTATTATCAACCGATTTTTGTTCTTTAAAGTTATTCTTGTTCATTATTATGGGGTATTATTTATGAGTATATATATATATAATAAATCTGAAAATATTTGGAACTCTAAAGTATGATATGCAAATACAATATGAATAACAGACTCACCAAAAAAAAATATCGAAAAATTACACTTTTTCATAACTACAACCTTGTTATCACAGATAAGAAGCTGTAGGGTAAAGTCGTCTTCCCAATTGAATTACAATGAATTCATAGTGAACAAACTTTATTATTTATGGTATACTAATGTAATGTAATCAATATTTACATGAGTTCTAAAATGTTGTAATTCGAAGAAGAAAACAATGTGAATCTTTAATAATAAAAATCATGGTTCTAACACGTTGTTATAATTAAAAAAAAACAATATAGATCTTTACTAATAAAAATTATGCTTCTAACAAATTGTTATAATTTGAAGAAACAATGGGAATCTTTAATAATAAAAATCATATCACTTTGTTGTATTTCGAAGAAAACAATGTGAATCCTTAATAATAAAAAATTATGGTTCTAACTCATTGTTATAATTTGAAGAAAACAATGTGAATCTTTAATAATACAAATCATATCACGTTGTTGTATTTCGAAGAAAAACAATGTGAATCCTTAATAATAAAAATTAGGAGGTTCTAACACATTGTTTTTTGAAGAAAAACAATGTGAATCTTTAATAATAAAAATCATATCACTTTTGTTGTATTTCGAAGAAAACAATGTGAATCCTTAATAATAAAAATTATGGTTCTAACTCATTGTTGTAATTTGAAGAAAAACAATGAATCTTTAATAATAAAAATCATATCACTTTGTTGTATTTCGAAGAAAACAATGTGAATCCTTAATAATAAAAATTATGGTTCTAACTCATTGTTATAATTTGAAGAAAACAATGTGAATCTTAATAATAAAAAATCATATCACGTTGTTGTATTCGAAGAAAAACAATGTGAATCCTTAATAAATAAAAATTATGCTTCTAACACATTGTTATAATTTAAAGAAAACAATGGGAATCTTTAATAATAAAAATCATATCACTTTGTTGTATTTCGAAGAAAACAATGTGAATTCTTAATAATAAAAAATTATGGTTCTAACTCATTGTTATAATTTGAAGAAAAACAATGTGAATCTTTAATAATAAAAAATCATATCACTTTGTTGTATTTCGAAGAAAACAATGTGAATCCTTAATAATAAAAATTATGGTTCTAACTCATTGTTATAATTTGAAGAAAACAATGTGAATCTTTAATAATAAAAATCATATCATGTTGTTGTATTTCGAAGAAAACAATGTGAATCCTTAATAATAAAAATTATGTTTCTAACACATTGTTATAATTTGAAGAAAACAATGGGAATCTTTAATAATAAAATCATATCACTTTGTTGTATTTCGAAGAAAACAATGTGAATCCTTAATAATAAAAATTATGGTTCTAACTCATTGTTATAATTTGAAGAAACAATGTGAATCTTTAATAATAAAATCATATCACATTGTTGTATTTCGAAGTAAACAATGTGAACCCTTAATAATAAAACCATGGTTCTAACACGCTGTTGTGAATCTTTAATAATAAAAATTAGTTTGAAATTCTATAGCTGTGGTAAAGTCCTCTTCAAATTCAATTCCAATTAAATTCATACCGAGCAAACTTAAATTATTCATGGCATTCTAATGCAGTCATTTTCTACCAGTTCTAAAATGAACACAATCCATTCATCATCTGCTGCTTATCCCACGGTATTTAGTCAGCAGGACTCAACAGCAATACACGAAACAATATTTGATTCATGCCAAAGCTCCAACAAAGCGAAGCGTGCTTTAATTGATGTTCCCAAATTGGCTGCGTGCTTTTAATTTCGCCATGGATTCGTTAATTAATCGCTAACAAGCAGCGAGCACCTCAAGCTTGCACAGTCCATTGGCAAAAGCAAGTCTCCACGTATCATCATTAGGAAGTATTAAAAGTCATAGAACGCCTATTAGTTGGATGGGGTTCGCATTGAAGCAAGATCTCCAGGTGGGCTGAATCATCTTTATGGATGTAGTACAAGACTCGAGTGTTTTTTGGGTTAATGAAATCCATTGGTCTTTTCATTAAAAATAAGGATCAGTTGAGAGAAAGAGATTTTAAGTCCATGGAAAATACATAGACGCCTATTATGTTAATTCGTTTTTTTTTTTTTTGTCATACGAATTAATACTTATATGAGAAATATTCTGCTCATAAATTTGTATTACATAATACAACTGAATACATTGAGTCCTAATTTTTTGTGTTACAAAAGCCTCTGTAAATATAAATTGCTACCATTCTTAATTTTAGAAAATGAACATATTCCTTAACGTTTGTATAAAAAAAGATAATACAAGCTTTTTATAATTGAAATTTCTTCTTAAAGCAAAATGCAGTAATTGATGCAACAATATTGTTAACATGTTATATAAATCAAACTATATTATAATTTTTTATGAATGCAAGCTTTAGCATTTTAATCTCTTCATTGGTGATTTTTTAAATAAAAGAAATAGTTTTATTTTGTTTTAACGTTATATATCTTTTTTACATCGAAATTTTTTAATTACGATTTTTTCAACTTTTTTTAAGAAAAAAATTTGTTTATATTACATATATGTAGAAAAGAAATTTTTGTTTCATATGAACTTTATTTAAAAATTTGTACCTAATCTAAATTTGGCATTATGTTTGCAAAAAATGAATTCAGTCATGGTTTTTAACACGCAATTTGAAAAATACAATGTGTAAATCTTTACTAATAAAAATCATGATTCTAACTCGTTGTTGTAAATATATATATATATACACATACAGCAATAGGAATTTGAAATTAATTTTTATTATTAAAGATTCAGATTGTTTTCTTGAAATACAACAACGTAATAGAACCATGATTTTTATAATTAAAGATTCATATTGTTTTCTTCTTCGAAATACAACAACGTGTTAGAACCATGATTTTTAAGATTAATTTTGTTTTCTTCGAATTACAACATCGTGTTTAAACCATGTTTTTATTATTGAAGATTCACATTTGTTTTGTTCGAAGTACACAACAGCGTGTTAGAACTATTTAATGAATTAATTTCTTTCCAACGTAATGTAAACCAATTATGTCTCATAATTGGGATATTAATGCATAATACTTTTAGTATTTTCAAAAAAAAAGATTTCCGAATTAAATGATTGTATGATGAAAAAAAAAAAAAATGTCACATTTGTATTGAAATATCAACGGCATCTCATTTTTTTGGTGTTAGGTGGCATAAATTAGTACATCAGAGATTATAAAAAAAATTATATAAATAATTATGTTTATTAGATATAGTAAGTGGAGCTTGATGGCCGAGTGACTAACGCTCTGTTTTGTTCGAGTCCAGGCGTTACCATGGATGGGCTTGTAGTGGTTCAGAATCTACTTTAAATCGTAGATCCAGTCTCATTATGACTGTAGTGATTTTTGTAGGGCTGACAACCCTACTTTAAAAAAAAAAAAAAAAAAAAACATCTAATGTTTTGGAATCAGCCAGTAGGGGCAGACGGTCTTTTTTTTTACAAGTAGGGTTGTCAGTCCAAATCTCTACAGTTACATTAGACGGGACCTATGATTTAAGGTGAATTCGAACCACTATAAACATCCATGGCACCATGAGATGAACTCAAAACCTGAGTGGCACAGAGCGCCCTTAGAATCCAATTCTATAAAACACGCTTTATTCGTGTTTTATAGAATTGAAGTTTTTTTGTATTGTTCATCTAACAAATTATAAGATTTTATTTAATTTTCTTTATTCAAATGAATATTTTGATATGTTTTTGTTATTTAAATAAAATTAAATTCATGCAATAAATTATAATCATTCTATTGAAAACCGCAATCAATTTTTAGTTCTTGAAATAAATGCAAAACTATGCAACTAAGAATTCAACGAAACATTACTATAAATGCATTAACTGTTTTTTTTTTTTTTTTTTTTTTTTATAATCAACTCACGATGTTTCAGTTTTATTTAAATACTTCATCACATCATATATATATGGGATATATATGATGTAAAAAGTATTTATCGTGCAGGATCAAGATCAAAGTCAAGGTTGTAGAGATTCATGACACAATTGTTTACTACAATTGATCCTGATATATACTGATATGACTGAGTTAATTAAATGTAATAGTTAATTTGTATGTGAGACCAAAATAAAATGTACTAATAACTAAAATTCAACGAAGCGTTAAATATAAATGCATTAACTGGTATATTTTATAATTAACTCAATGATATATCAATTTATTTTAAAAATACTTTTTACACCATATCTCTTCCTTTTCCAGATATATAGTTCTCGTCATAACCAACTTCCTATCCATCCTTTCATTACATTCACCAATTGCAAGAAATGATTTATTTATTATTGGCTTCGGCTAAATTATTTTTTTTTATTATTATTATTAGCAACAGCTCCATTTCCAATGATATAGCATGGATGGAGTGCTCTCCAAAATAAATTGTTTCTCACCCCAAATGACCAACGCTCGTGAAAGTATTTTTTCGGTTACAACGGGCAGAAATAATGAACAACCTCTGCTCTAATGAGGGGGACATGAAAGCGAAAATGTAATGTATATATATAGATATATATTTCGAAATGTTTTTTGTGCAAGGTTTCGTTTTTGTACATTACATCTCATTAATGGTCTATGATCCTACGTGTCATTAGTTATCAAACAATGCATGTTTTGTAGTTGTGTTAGTAAATAGCAAATGAATGATATTTGGTATTAGTCTTTTGTTATTGATTTGAATACTGAAATAATCAAGGTTTTTGCAATGCATACGTGGAAAAACATTTTTTTGCCAAGGTCAAAAACTTAAAGGTTTATGTGATACCTTGAACAGCATATCGTAACATTTTATTATTCTAATTTCTTTGATAAATGCTATTTCAAATGTGTCAAGTGTAAGTTGTGCTTCATTTTGAATTTATTTTGTGTTTTTTTAATTTGAAGGTTAAAAATAACTTAATTTCCAAACATTCTTGACTATTTTCCGATATCAATAAAAGAATGAAATCTTTTGAACAATTGAAAAATTTTTTATTAGAACAATTTCTTTTTTTATCAACTTTTGAATTATGATTTTTTTTTAATACAGAATTAAAAATGAATTGCAAATTAGTGGACATAAAAAATCTTCTGATAGATAAAAATTTATATAATTATTTAAATTGTAATATAATATTAAAAAGTTTTATAATGATAAATTTATACGTGTCTAATCCTCAATGTCCTGCAGTGCGGGACGGCACTCATGGAAGGAGGTAAAGGGAAGCTTCTGTTGAGATGGAGCACCCGTAGATTGAAGTCTGACTTGGCTCCGTGTCGCTGAAGAAGTAGGGCATTGTCTTTCGGGAGGACTTTTTAGCGGGAACTACCTCGCATTTGTGTATCGTATGTATGGGAGAAACCAGGAAAACTCCCAGGTAGTCAGACTCCACAAGGCAAAAGATGCTGAACATCACAAACGACATCGATTCTCTTCGATTTTTGAAAAAGTATCTACAGCAAAGCCGCCAGCGGATTGAACCCTCAGTTCTAATCCTGAATGGCCGAGTGTCTGGCGCACAGTGCCACAGGTTTACTGTTCGAAACCTGGTTGTACCATGGATATTTGTAGTGGTTTGGAATCCTTTTTAAGCCGTAGGTCCTCATATGACCGTAGAGCGTCACGGAGCCCAGTCAGACTTCTTCTCACCCACATAATTCCCAAACAGTAAAGGCGCAACTCAATTTTAGACACAGTGATGTGATGTGGTGTAGTAGTGTAGCAGCCCTAATGCCTTCTCACCAGCACTGCACATTGCCATTGAGCTACGAATCGGGCATGATAAAATTATAAAATTCAAATTTTCAATATACAAATTTTAATTTAAAATCAAATTATTATGAACACAATATATTTTTTAATTGAAAAAACTTGTAATTTTCAAAAGATTTTTTTTGTATAATATGTCTGAAAAAAATAAATAAATAAAAAATAAGAAAATTACAACAACAACAAAAAAAGTAAAACACATTTTACACACCATTTATACTATATTGTTGGAAAAAAAAGGCAAAATACTTTTATAAATATTTTTACTTATGTACATCTGATGGAAGTTTATAAAGTTTGTAACAATTTTTTTTCTACTTTTGCATTATCCAGTTGGCACAAAAACACGTATAATAATAAACTGCAACGACTCGTAAAAGTGTTTGAAATACCGGAAAGCGAATAATTCTGAATGCGGACGCAAAAATTTTAGAACTATGCTTGCGTAGCATAAAATCGACCATAAAAACCCCCCGTACTTTTAGCATTTAACACAACATGGAAATGCATTTTTGCTCCAACAGCTCTGCTTTACTTCCCAAATTTTTTTTCATTACATTTTCATGCCGTTACTCCAGTTAGGAATTTTCTGTCACTAGCGCAGGACTCAGTATAAGTTTGTTAAAACTATTGATTTTTATAAATTATTTAATTTTTGTGTCCGTTTTAATTATTTAATTTTTAATCTAAATTAACATTTAGATAAAGTTTTGTGCCCTCAAATTTATGCGCATTATCCAATGGAATAATGAAATGTATTCTTTATTAAAATAACGTTAAATGAGAATTTGGTTTACAAATAAGTCGTTATATTCTAAAATTCTTCTGGTTATATTATTCTAAAGGATGTTCTAATTTTTTTTCCTTATTTTTCTCAAATTTTACATATTTAATATAATGGATTTGGTTTGCGGAAAATTCATTTCTCACTTTGAATATTTATCTCAATGAAAATATTTTTTATCAATTAACAGAAGTATGCACGCTGTTTTAAATTCATTTATTTTCAATTAATAATTTGTACTTTAGAAACCTTTGGATAATATACGTATATATATGGGTAGTTTTAAAGTTAAATTTTCGATTAAAGTTTTCGCTTTTATAAAAATCTTTTTCAGTTTGAGATAGTTTTAAACTATTTTTTTTCTTCGCAATTTGTGATAGTTCTAAATTATTTGTAAACATTTTTTTATATTTTTAAAAATACATTTCCTTAATTAATAACAAAAAATTTTTGAATTACACACACACACATATATATATATATATATATATATATATATATATATATATATATATATATATATATATATATATATATATATATATATATATATATATATATGTATATATATATAATGTAACCGTAAGCTTCCTCTTACACACTGGCAAGAGCGCCGCTTGTGGCATTCAGGACAAATGGCTGCAGTAGGCCTCGAGATTCTTACTCGAGAGGAAGTACAATGCAATCACGCGCTTCTGTTGAAAAACGTATAGTTTACAATCTCTCACCCTCTAGAGGATATATATTTAAAGCAACCCTGCGTAATAGTTGCGTAACGTTGCAACCCCTGCGTAAGTTAGTCTCTCACCCAGAAAGGAAGCATCCTGCGCGTACCTGAATATGGGGCTTCCGACTTATAAGTGAAATCCTATAATTATATGTCTTTTAAATGCTTTAAATATTGTCTGTGTCTAATTGTATATGTACGTGGTGTTTATGTGTAAATAAAGCTGTGAGTTCTTCAACCTTTGCCTCCAGTATCTCAATCCAACCACACCCACTTACGATCTGGTTTCTCAACCTGCACACTACAATGTGGCCTCGCAACGTGGGGCCTTGCCCACAACACTATAATATATATGTATATAGCAGTTGTTATAACTTTCTTATAACCTTTTCACTTATTAAATATTATTCGTTATTGGTTTTTTAATGAAAAAATTGACTCTTTGATTACATTTCATGAATAACTTTTTGCATCCTAAAAAATTAGAAACTGTCTGAGATATTTATATTCAATTTCTTTTACACAAAATAAACGATAACATAAAATAATACAAAAATAGATAAATTATTTGCATATTGCGTATTCTAATAGATTATTTAGTAATAAAAATAAAAGCGTTGAATAAAATATTTTTGTGTATACTTAAACGCTTATTTCTTCATTGAACTATAAAGATGGATAAAGTTTCTGTTTTTAACGACCATCCAAATCTGTCCATCTTTATAAAATAAAAAATTGCCAATTATATTTCTAACTTAAAATGAGAGCATTTGATAAGAAGAAGGTGGCAAGTGGATCTTTGGCGGTCTATGTTTTACCCTACCATTATCTTTTTTATTTTTCTCGCCAACTGCACACCATAATATGGCCTAATTATATCTTTCACTTTGACCTTCTTTTTTCAGTACTTTTAATCTTAATTCTTCCCAAACTCTTATCTGGTTCATTATCCAATAACATCCTCTACAGGTATCGAGACCGCACCTCTCTTCTGTAACTCGAGGCCCCCCCAGTTCATTTTTCGTACCTAATGCACGCCACTCGTGATTCTATCCCCCCCTTTCCATCCAGGTGAGTGCAAAGGTCGGCGACCCAACCTTCCGGTATTCTACACACACACAGAGAGAAGAACTCGCCCACGCATTGCCCAATGCTTACGATATCTGGTTCACTCCGTGGTATTATCTGCCATCTTCTTAACAATAGGAAGAAGCATGGGCATGGGTGAACAGCTGTTAAAAAATATGGCCACGCGGCACGCAAGGACTCCGTTTCTGTTCTGTTCTGCGATCTGACCAGGTGGAATGTTCCGAGTGATTGAAATGTTCCGTGTTGGCTTGTTTGAGGAATGAATTCGAAAAAGATCGCATCGATATCATAAATTAGTTTTTATGTCTCAATCAGCTATTTTTTTTTAATCTGTGGACTCACTTGTCCATTTTGCTACTTAGAAAATTAGATCGAAATTCTATTAAATTAGATCGAAACGCATATATAATGCTTAGAATGAAGTTGTGTTTTTTTATCTTCCATCCTATTTTGAGATTTATGAATGCTCTGTTTCAATAATGTTTATTCTTGGAAGATGATTTCTGTTCCAGTGTAGAAACTTACTATTATGCATCTACTTGACCTTTAGTAGAATCATGGTATCTGAATTTTTCGATCTCTTGCTTTAATTGTTCTCAAGCAAGAGATGTTTTTTCCTAAATTTTAATTGTTTTATTTTTATTTATTGATATTCTCTAATTTAAGCAAATTCATGTTGTGCAAATATTTTAACTAAATTAAGATGTGGAGGTATTGTGGTTCTCAAAAACCACCTAGGAACTCCGTAACCGGTACGCCCGTTACCCTGGTATCTGAAAATCCCTTCTAATCAATTTTACATTGAATAACACTGAAATATAATTTGTAAGTCACGGACTAGATGAAAAATCATATACTTAATAAACTTTTGAAGAAAATGAGCAATTAATCATGCCGAGAAATCAATACTAAAATATTAACTGAAATTCTTTGAGGTGTATTAAAATGTTATTATTTTATACCAAATAAGCTGAAATCTAAAATGATAATCATATACCACATCATACCATACCATATTTTCTTATGTTTATCAATCCAAGTTTTCAATAAAGATACTCGTATGGCATTACAGTTAGTCAAAAACTGTCCAGTTTAAATTTTGCTCTATAGTTACGAATGAAAGCATTGATATAAATGATACTGCTCAGCTAGCGTTATTTATAAGAGGTGTTGATGAGAACTTTGAAATTACCGATGAACTGGCATATACATATGGGGGACGTTAAGGAAATTACAACAGGATGTGATATTTTTGACGAATTTCTGGAAGAGCTTTTTAACTTTGAAAGTACATATAACAGATATATGTAATATCACGATAGAAGGAGCACCAGATATGAAAGGAAAAATCTGGATTTCTTAAACTCTTTAATTAAAATTATCCCATGAACATTGTTGTCTTTCTACATTGCGTTATACAGCAAGATGCCCTGTGTAAATCTGCTTTGAATATGAAACCCTGCGCTCAATGTAATCGTGAGGCCTGTAAATACTATTTGATCTCGTGGACTTACTCACTGGCAAATTCGAGATTTTCTTCAGTCCATGCAGTCTGAATACTCTGATGTGCTGTATTACACGAAAGTAAGGTGGATTAGTGCAAGATGTGTTTTCGAACGAGTTTGTCAATTGTAGGACGACACATGTTATTCTTCCATTAGAAACAGTGTTCTGAGAAGTGTGAAATGTTGGAAAGATACAGCATGGTTTACTTATTTGACAAAACACTTACTTTACATGGTTTACTTATTTGTGGTAAAAATTTATTTTATCGACAATATCTAGTTGGGCAACTAGCATAGAACGATTTATCTCATTTTCCGAAATTAAATTCAATACTTTCAGTAAATGAAGACAAGTTTAGAAGTTATGAAGGTGGCCTGAGAAAATTGCATTTCAATGCCAATCAAAAAGAATTGAATATTATATTTGAAGATTGAATCAATTGAGTTGCAATCATCTCAGACAGTTGTTTCTCAATGTTCCAAAATAAGACTAAAAATAAAAAAATAAATCAGTGTCGAGCAAGTTTCCCAAATTTAATATTTCACTCCCAGAAAATTTTTACTATGTTTGTTTCCTCTTATATACGTGAACAAATGTTACTCTCCCAAAGAAGTTTGCCAGAAGTGTGCATAAGATGACCGTCACTAATCGTGAACAAAGAACCAGGGGTTCCAAACTTTCCAGCCTTAGGGCCATACTGTTTACTACAGTAAGTACCAAGGGGTTAAGGGGGGTCGTTTTAATTTTTTTCCCATTCTCTGTAATTTCTAAACTAGTCTCCGAGTACGGCGGATGTTCACTAGTTTATAATGTCGGTGGATTCATTTCAATTACTTGTTAGTTGTTATGCTTAAGTTAAATTTTCTGCGTATTATGCTTGTCATTAAGCTTTACCTAGCAAGTCAATAAAACCGAGGTTATTATCATTCTGTGTTTTTTTATCCAACTTATTACAGCAACAATAAGCTATTTGCTGTCGCGGGCCGTAATTTGGAGACCCTTGTCTATAGTATTGGACACTATTAAAAAAAAGACAGTATTGCATAAGAATGCATTATAAAATGTTTAACAAAAGATTTGTGATGTTAGATTATTGTCAACTGTAAATGTCAGCAAATTAAATATTCTGAGTTTAATTATTTTTTTCAAACTATAACACTTTTTACCATTTTCTTTTCCCTCTTAAGACATTGCTGTGCTCTGATTAATACACATTCAAAAGAATTGCTGAAACTTATATAAAAAAAATTTAAATGCATTTAGTTAATTACTCACAAAGAAAATTAAAAAATTCAACACTACTTATAAGAAAAGAAATCCTATTCAATTTGAAATAAAAAAGAAAAAAAAAAATATGCCGAACAAGTCAGGATTGCATTTTACAAATGTTCTAATTTTTTTAATTCTCCTTTTGTGTAATTGCAAATACTCAGAAGCATTTGTTTCAACAAAAACATTAAATAACCAGACCGCATAAACTCTTACACACAGTATGAGACTTTTCAATGGCAAATCTCTATTTAAAAAAAGAAAAAGAAATAAAAAGAACAAACATTAACTAACCTCTAGAGAGTTTCCAAAATGGCGTCTTACTGTAAATCCCTCATTGAATTTCGCTTACCTAATTCCAGAAGGTCATATGTAGGATTGCGACTAGGGCCATTTCCTCTTTGGACTCATATAAAGGAGCCGCTAGGAGTAACACGCCGACAATGAAAATAAAACTCTTTTAAAAAGAATAAAAGATAATAACACAGAAAATAAAGTAAAAAAAACGAGTTCGAGTCAAGGTCTTTTTTTTTTTTTAATATATAATCGCGAATTTGGAAGCGCAACCCTTCCTTATTAAAGTCCAGCTAACAATTGCCATTCCGAAGAAGTTCCAGATTAGCTAATGAGAAGACGGTAAAAATGTTCTTTTCTGAGAATGCCTTTAAAAAAGCTTACCGAAGTTTTTATTCTTCGTTATTGTGTTTTATTATAGAACCTTTTTCATTTTTGTTTTCTTTTTTATTTTTTGTTCTTTTCTTCTTGTTCTTATTTTTTTCCTCGCTCGCTGTTGCCATTGTACTAAAAGTAAACGAACGTCCGATCGTCTGCGTCGAAAATGGAACATTAGAGAATTCCCGTTGAGCAGAAGGTTTAATTTTTTTTTTCTTTTTCTTTTCGAATAATAAAATTGCCCCACCGTCTGTGCTTTTAATTAGAACGAAAAAGGATTTTAACTTTGAGGAAAATGACTGATATATACTCCATTTCGGTACAAATTCTGTGCTTTTAAGATTGTTCGAAGCTATGCATTTGAATGGTTGATATAATTGGATGCTTTTTTATAAAGCAAGGTATTTTAATAACTTAAAAGCAAGAAATGTTATAAAAGGGATATTAATACATTTCATACGGATTAAAGCTTATTATTGTGGAATCTTTATACTTTAATAAAATAAAAGTATTATCTTCTATTCTTATAAGAAAATTATTATTTTAAAACACTTTTCTTTGCATTTGCAAGTATAGAATGTCAATTTTCTTAAAAGAATTCTAATATGTATAAATATATATGTATTATAATGTAAAAATATTCTTCAGAAAATTTAAAAATTAATAAAAAACAATTAACCATTTTAGTTATTAAATACTTTATTTAATTCTATAAAATAATTAATATAATTTCGTTTCAAAAAAAAAAAAATTCAACTTATTTCGTGTAAAATGGTGTATCAAAAACAAGTTTTGTTGAATTCAATTTATTTTACCATCATTCCTTAACTGTAACCAATCGAAATATTTAAATATATTATTTATTATTCGCTGAATATGAATTTTAATACAAAGAACTAGTTGCTTTTATAAAGTGATTTGATAGTTCATGAAAAAACAAATAAAAAAAAAAAAATTTGTAGAAAAATATTAAGATTAAAAAGGGCCGCTCAATTCTATGAAAAATAATTAATATAACTTCGTTGCAAAGAAAAAAAAATTCCAATTTATTTCGTATAAAATGGTGCTTAAGAAGTTTTTGATCTTCTTTTATTTCACCAATATTCCTTAACTGTAACCAACCGCAAACATTAAAGCAAATCGTCTGCAGAATATGAATTCAATAGTACAAAAACTAATTGCATTATAAATTGATTTGATATAAGAAGAAGCAAATCAAATAAAAAAAATTGTTAAGAAAAATATTAAGGTTAAAAGAGGACCACCTCATTTTATATCATGCTATATCTTATTATCGTATTTTGACCTTTGACAACATTTAATCCTTTCATGGCCCAAGGCGACGTGTTCCCAAATGAGTTCCAAACAGATTTGCAATGTTAATTGTCCATCTTTACGACTACGTATATAAAAAATCTATTTAAATTGGTCTGCAGTCGTAACTGTAACCTTACCTCATTTAGTTGGGAGTTGAGATTTTTTTAATGGTATTGTTATTGTTCTTAAATAATATGCTGGGTTTTTGTAATAAAATTTAATTACTGTACTTAAACACATTAAAATTATATTATTGTATTAAAATTTATGTGTTTTTAAAATATGTTAATTCCTTTTTAATGTATATAAATATGGATAGGTTTGAAATCTTAAGAATATTAATAAATCTCTTATTTAATTAATGATTTCATTAATTCATTTTATTTAATTAATGACTTCATTAATTTTTGAGGTGAAGAATGTTCTTTTAAAAAAATATAGTGTTTAAATTATTAATTCGTCTGTAGTTTTTACCTTATTTAGTGGGGACTTAAGAATTTTTAATGGTATTGTTATTGTTCTTAGATAATATACTGGTTTTTTTTTTTTTTTTAAATTTAATTACTGTTTCATAAAAATTAAAATTTATTTGTTTTAAAATATTATTAATTCCCTTTTTATATATAAATGTGGATAGGTATGAAATCTTATATTAATAATTCTCTTATTTAATAATGACTTCATTAATTTGTTTAAGGTGAACATTGTTATTTTAAAAAATATAGTGTTTACATTAGTAATTGGTCTGTAGTTGTAACCTTACTTCATTTAGGTGGGGCTTAAGAATTTTTAATGGTATTGTTATTGTTCTTAGATAATATACTGGGTTTTTTTTTTTTTAAATTTAATTACTGTTTCATAAAAAATTAAAATTTATTTGTTTTAAAATATTATTAATTCCCTTTTTATATATAAATGTGGATAGGTATGAAATCTTATATTAATAATTCTCTTATTTAATTAATGACTTCATTAATTTGTTTAAGGTGAACATTGTTATTTTAAAAAAATATAGTGTTTACATTAGTAATTGGTCTGTAGTTGTAACCTTACTTCATTTAGGTGGGGCTTAAGAATTTTTAATGGTATTGTTATTGTTCTTAGATAATATACTGCTTTTTTTTTTAAAAATAAAATTTAACTACTGTACTTAAACACACTAAAATTATATTATCACATTAAAATTTATGAATTCATAAAATTATATTATCACATTTTAAAAATTTATTAATTCCTTTTAATGTATGTAAATGTGGATAGGTATCAAATCTAATGTATAATAATGATTTTTATTCAATTAAAGTATGCTTCTATTCAATTAATGTACTGATTTCATTAATTTTTTAAGTGAAGAATGTTTTTTTAATAATTGTAATATTTACATTATTGAACATTAACTATAACATCATTATTGCATAATAGTTTATAGTTTTTATTTTTCTACACATTATAAAAAAATCTTTTTTTTCATTTTTAAATATAATAATTTCAATTTTTAAATATTCCCAAATTGAGATTGAGATTTGTATCTGTTAGTTCATGGCTAAATAATAAACCAATAAATCCATTATAATTTCAGACTAATTAAACCAACATATCTGCCCTTTTTTTTTTTTAAAGAATATTTATTTTTATTATGCTAGACATTAGAGTGCAGTATGAATAAAACTATTGTACAAGTCAGGGGTCTCCAAACTACGGCCCGCGGGCCAAATCCGGCCCGCCAGTGTCATCCATTCCGGCCCGCGACAGCGAATAGCTTATTGTTGCTGTAATAAGTTGGATAAAAAAAACACAGAATGATAATAACTCGGTTTTGTTGACTTTCTAGGTAAAGCTTAATGACAAGCATAATACGCAGAAAATTTAACTTAAGCATAACAACTAACAAATGATTGAAATGAATCCCACTAACATTATAAACTAGTGAGCATCATTAAGACTTCATCCCCGCAGTTACCCTCGGTAGTTATGTTGGGGTAAAGAGTATCGCATATATGTGTGTATGTCGATGTTTGAATGTATGTATCCTGAATCAAACATCCTGATATCAAACCCTGATATATTTATCCTGAAATTCCCTCAGGAATGGAAAAGCTAAATTAACGCGAATGAAACCGCGGGGTATCCACTTGTAAAAAAATACTGATGATATTTATGTAATTGTGATTTTCCACTGACAATAGTTTGTAGCTAATTGTATCAATTATTAAAAGAGATTTAAAATGGCAGAAAAATTAAAATGGTTTTGGCCCTTGGTACTTACTGGAGTACACAGTACTTACTGGAGTACACCTTAAGGCTAGAAAGTTTGGTGACCCTGGTACAAGTCATGCTATTGGTGTATTACAAATACCGAATATTGCAAAAATGGAACAAGGATTTCTTTTTAGAATAATTTTGCTGCGCCAAACCTTTCAGGAAAAACTTCAACTTATAGATCAAGTACATCGCAAATAGAAATACTTTTTTTCACTGTATCAATATTTAATTTCCTTTCCCTCCATTTCCTTACCATCACGTGCAACAGATGGTGAATAAACGATGCCAGCAAACACAAATGATTCTAATTCAGAGAAGAAGAAGAAAAAAAAAAAAAAAATGGCAAAGAATAATTCCGACAAAAGGGGACACACAATCGTCATTGGGCAACAATAGGGCGCACCATTGCACTCGTTTCCGCCGCGGTCGCAGTTAGAATGTCAAAACCTTGAAGCTTTCCCTTTCGAATAATGTCGCGCGCAGGAAGTTCGTTTCCGAGTGTTGGCAGCAGGAAACGCGTGTTGGGTCATCCACGGCGTAATGTTTAGAAAGCCAGTGCACTCGACCCCGTTAAAAATGTTCTTTTTTTTTTTAAACAATTTTTATTTAACTTTTGATGCATTCGCTTTCTCCAACTGTGCTTGTTGATTGTAATGTTTACGAAAGAGTTATTCAACGTTGCTGTCTGCATTTCATCTAAACCAAACTACTTCCTGGGTGTGTAATGAGTTCTATCATTCGAATTTTTGTCGGTGTCTGTTTGCAGACTTAGCTAATTCTGGGCGGGTTTTTAATAGTAGACAGAGTTGCCACTGTCGAAGTCTTAATGATATCATTATGTTCTGATGATGCTGTTATTTGTTCTCCATTTAGACAATTCAATTGAAACATTGATTGGTGTGAACTAGTTTTTTCTATAGTTATAACTTTTATTTGTTTTTTTCACTGTAATTGCGAGTTACTAGAGCAAAATAAAACATTTTAATTATTTTAATTTTGAAATCTGTAATTAAAAACATACTATGATTACTGAATTAAGGTTAGGTTAATCTAGGTTAAGTTGCTTTACGCCATTTTGTTTTTGAAGTTTTAAAATAAAGTTATGGGGGCCTGATGGCCGAATGGCTAGCACTCTGGTGCTCGGTATCACAAGTTTCGGGTTCGAGTTCTGGCGGTTCCATGGATGTTTGTAGTGGTTCGGAATCCACTTTAAACCGTAAGTCCCGGTCTAATACGATCGTAGAAACTGTTTAACTTTTGATATATTCGCTTTCTCCAACTGTGGTTGTTGTCTGTAATGTTTTTACGAAAGAGTTATTCAACGTTACTGTCTGTATTCCATTTAAACTAAACTACTTCCTGGGTGTTTAATTTGTTCTATCATTCGAATTTTCGACGGTGTCTGTTTGCAGACTTTTCTAATTCTGGGCGGGTTTTAAACAGTAGACTGTGTTGCCACTGCCGAAGTGCTAATGATGTCGTAAATAACCGCGTTCTATTTGTTCTCCATTTTGACAATTCAATTGAAACATTGATTGGTGTGAACTAGTTTTCTCTATAATTTTAACTTCTATTTATTTATTTATTTATTTTACTGTAATTGCGAATTAATAGAGCAAAATGGAACATTTTAATTACTTTAATTTTGAAATCTGTAATTACTGAAATAGGGTTAGGTTAGTTTAAATGAATTTAAGCCATTTTGTTTTTAAAGTTTTTATAATGAAGTTATGGGGGCCTGATGGCCGAGTGGATAGCGATCTGGTGCTCGGTACCACAGGTTTCGGGTTCGAGTTCTGGCGGTTTCATGGATGTTTGTAGTGGTTCGGAGTATACTTTAAATCGTAGGTCCGTTCTAATAGGATCGTACAGCATTGTGGGGTAGTGTTACTCGCGGCCGTAGCATATCTTCAAGCTACACGTACTCCCTGGCTAGTGCTAATTGAGTTAAAGCGGTGCAGCCCTTGCTTATGGCATAAAGATTAACTATCTCTGTATTGCCAGCTACATTAGAACAACAATAAAATGAAGTTATTATGCTTGTTAATAAACAAACACGTTGTTTATTAGAGCATGTTTATTTGCAGCCCAAATATTTAGTATTACTTCCCCTTTTCTAAGTTCTCATGTGTTATACATAACAATTCAGTTATATAGGGTTGTTTAAAATACATATCAGCAGTGAATTGAATTGAAATTTCCATCCATTAAGTATGAAGAATGTAGCTCGCAAAATGATTTTCGCTACTGCCAATAGCACTTGCAGCGGAACTAGGTCATGATAACCAACGGGAATTGATAGCGAACCCGCCTTAACTATTACTGAGGCAGTTGCAACTTTATTTATAAAAATCAATGCAGTCTATGCTCTTCTAAAAGAGGAATCGATACATAGTACAGATTTGCCCTGTGATGTATTCATACTTCACGTTTTTTGTAGATAATATTGAAAAATGGTGGCACCAGACGATTTATTAGGTGGGGTTTAATAGGGTGGAACGAAAAGTGGTCAGTGTTAAGTAATTGCATCGTTTTTTTTTTTTTTTTTTTTTTTTTTGTTCTAAACAGTTATGGCCACTTTAAATTTTTAATCCTTCTAAATTGGAGAGTCAATGTAATGAAACTTCTTTATAAATTCTGAAGAAATTTGAATAATTTATTATATTTTGCAGTAAAACTTGGAAAGTGGCAATTATAAATAAGGAAAAATTAAATGTTTCAGTTTATTCGAATGAATTATGCTTATTCGATTTGAAATATCGTTTTGTGGGTGATTATATTTTTCAGAATGATAAACAAGAAATTTTGTGTAAATATATTATTTAAAATTTAGGTAAAGAAATTGTTTTTTGGAAATTTTTATTGATTTTTTTTTTTAAGTAAAAAATAGGAATATATTTTTCAAACACTTTACTAATAGAAAAAGAAAAAAAAACAATTAACAAATTAGTTTAATAACTGTTTAATTAAAAAATTTTAATTAAACAGTTAGTATATTTATTATTAGTTAATTAAAATTTAATTTAAAAATTTTAATTAACCAGTTATTAAATTTTATTAAAATTATTTTTTAATTTATTAAAAATAAATATATAGTATTATAATTCAATTATGTTCTTTCATTTAATAATTATAGCTATTAAACATATTTTTAAATGTATTCGCTAGATTTCAGACAAAAGATTTTTTATGAAGGAAAGAAAAAAAAAAAGCTTAATGAAATAAATATTTTCTTATAGCAAATACCATTGTAAAGAAAAAGTGAATTATGTGTAGATTTTTGCCTGTCAGCAAAAAATATTATTTGCAGTTACTAAAATATTATTTTTTGAATTCAAATATTTTTCTTAGCTAAAATATTTTATTGTGAGATAAGAAATTAATTAATAAAGCAATTTTTTGTTTAATAAAACTAATAATAATTATGTAGAAACAATATTAGCAATTTTGTAGCACTTCATTTTCAATGTCCTTCTGCTTTGCTTTTTTGATCAAATAGAAATATATTTGTTTTTAATTTACTTATTTAAATATGATATTTACATTAAGAAAATTTTCCGCAAACGATTAAATTATTATTCCCTGTATTATTACAATGAAAAATAAACTGAATGTTCCTCTTTTTTTCTTTCTAATTTTCGTTTGCTGTTATTTTATTTTATTTATTTTATTTTCGTTTGCTGTTTTTTTTTTATTTTTATTTTATTATTTTATTTTATTTTTATTTTATTTTATTAAATATATGTTTTTACTTCATTATTTTTATTTACGATTAAATGCATAAGTTACAGTTGAGTGTTTCGTTTTTTTTTTTTTTTTTTTTTTTTTTTTTTTTTTTTTTTTTTTTTAAATTTCTGCAACAATATATATTTTGATAAGTGAGCTTTGCTTAGATTAAAACGTTTTTAAACTTAAATAATAAGTTCTATTAGGCATGTTTGTATTTTAAACTCTGAAAACTATTGTTTTTTTATCAGTCGGTTATTTTTATTATTTATTATTATTATTATTATTTATATATTTAAGATGTGAATATGTTTGTAATTTAAACCCTGAAAATTATTTTTTTATAACTCGGTTATTTTAGGGCCGTGTTAATTAACAATAAAAATATTCACTGAAAATTTGCATTCCTTTTATTTATTTATATATTATTCTTAAGACTATTGTTCAAAAATTTGTTCTAATGGTGTAAGGATACGCAACCCATTAAAATACTTTTGCAAAATTAAATTTCCACTTTCAAAAACAGAATGACACTAAATAACACCCAACCTCGAGCTTACATAAATCTTTCATCTCAAAACTTTCCGCCACTATTATCTTTCAGAGTCGGAACAAAAGCAGCATTTACGAAACAAAAAGAGATTTTTAAGAACCGCTACTTTGTTTTTAATGGATAGGAGAGAAAAAAAACAACTGTTCGTAAACAGAAGCATTAAATAGCATGACCTTCAAAAAATTCCCACAATTTCAGCAAGACGCCATTACACGTCAAATTTTAACGTCGTCATCATTCTACTACAACAAGGCTCAATTTTTTTCCTTATGAGTTAAAAATTACTCAAATTTTGAAACTTACAAGAAAATTCGAGTTCCATTTCACTGACTGCTTTTGACCTTTTCACGCCCTGTAGTAAAGAAATCTACTCTGTAGTGAGTTTTTTTTTGTACAGGATTTCTTATTTTCTTTTTGTGTGTGTTTCCTGTGCTATATTTGTCATTAGTTACGCGTCTGTTGGCGCCTAATGGTTTTCAACATTTCGTATTTCCTCTCGCTTCTTTAGTCAGAGAGTATGCAATGTATCCTTTAATGCTGTAAAAGGTGTTAGCGAATCACCAATTCAGGGAATTCTCTGAATTATTTAACGTGTTAAATTAACCCTGTGGAGTTAAACAAACGTTACATTTATCAAGGTTAATTTATCATCGTTCAATAATATATTCTGCGCTTGCTTGATATCCCTATTAACAATGCTTTGTTTTATGCATTGAAATTAATTACAGCAATGCTTAATATGATGAAGCAGTGTAAGTTAAAGAAATTAACGTTTTTTAGCTGTAATTGTTACACTTACCTTTTTTAATTGATAACATCTGTAGAAAACTTGGAAAATACAATCAGTTAAGTTAAGGTGAAACTAATGAATTAACTATCGGGCATTTTATTAAAAAGTTCGCATTTCAAAATGTGATCGAATGCTAAGTTTGTAATGTTCAACTTTTCGCAAATTGAAGTTAATATATTCTGTTCGCTTGCTTTGATATCCCTATTAACAATGCTTTGTTTTTTTACATTAAAAATTAATTACAGCAATTAGTTACATTACAGCAATGCTTAATATAATGAAGCAATGTAAGTTAGGGAGTAGTACCTTAATTTTTCATTACATTCATTACATATTTTTAACTGTCATATGTAAGAACTGCCTTTTTTTTTTAATTTGTTACATTTGTAAACATCTTGGAAAATACAATCAGCTAAATTAAGGTGAAGCTTAAATTAATTATCGAACATTATACTAAAATGTTAACACTTCAAATAGTAGTTTTATACCTGTATCGGTGTTGTCTATGCTAAATATATATGCGTCCAAATTGTATATGTCCAAAATTGTTCAAGTTTTTTACAAATTGAAGTTTCAAAAATTAAGCGAAGTGTTTTAATTATCATTCGATATTTAATAATGTTTGTTGAAATAATTGCCTTATTTATTATAAACATATAAAAATGTTATCTATACATTCGATGTGTAAAATATATATTGCTTTATGTATCAATTACGTATATACTCTTTTTATTTACATTGTTTAAGCTTAGTTGGACGAGCTTTTATGAAGGTTTTTTTAATTATCTATTGATTTATTTAAGCATTTTTTTATGTACGATGTATTCCCTGCAGTATACTAATTTTACCAGCATGTCATTAAATATTTGGATTATTATAAAAGCATAATTGCATATTATTTCACTTTTTAATGCTCTAACTTTAACATTATTAAATTTTCTAAATCGCTTTATAAGTAAAGTTTACTTGATATCAATGAGATTTACGTATTATGATAGTTTCTAATGTATTGATTTATATATATATATGCGTTTTATGGCATAAATATTTTTAAATAGAAACATTTCGGTAGGATATATATTATTATTTTGCCATTATAAAAGTTCACAAAAATAATAAAGAATTTTTCTCAAAAAGAAAAGAAAAAAAAGGGTTATCAATAATTCATCTTATCATCTATGGGCAAGAATCCATAAGAAAAGTTACATTATCAAAACCTTTTCGAATTTACCTGATGGTTTTTATTTATTTTCGCCCAACTTTCGCTCATTTATCAACGGGATGAATTTTAGGGAAATGAATAATTCGTTCTAGTCTCTTTTCTATCATCTATTACTGCGCCACCATTAATCATGGCTCACTTAGGTGACAGATTTTATTCACATGAATCCGTTCTTCCCAAAGTCGCCTGGAACGAATCCATTCTTTCGAGTTTTAAGAATTCTTGAATCGATTTGTTAGCGTGGATGAATTGTTTTCTAGGACCTGTTTATGCTTAATTAGTTTGTTAATCTAACTGTATGCACCTGGATTCAAATGTAATTTTTGTACATAACTGTGTATATGGTGTTGCATGGAATTAGGTATGGCACGAACAGAATTTTGTATACTGCTGTATGCAGCAGAATTTTGTACACTGCTGTATGCAGCAGAATCTTGTATACAACTTCATACAGCAGAATTTTGCATACGGCTTTTGTTGTATACAGCTTTGCAATCTTTGTACATAACTGTGTATATAGTGTTGCATGAAATTAGGTATGGTATGAACAGAGTTTTGTTCACAGCTTTGCATGAAATTAGGTATGACATGAATAGAATTTTGTTCGGAGCTTTGCATGAAATTAGGTATGACATGCACAGAATTTTGTGTACTTGCTGTATACAGCAGAATTTTGTATACTGATGTATACAGCAGAATTTTGTATACAGCTTTGCATGAAATCCGGAATAAAGAACTTCGCAATTAAACTTTTCATTTTATTTTAAAAATAAAAGTAGCAAGAATATTTTATTTTGCAATTTTCAAATGAAAACCATTCGACATGCATTGTATATTTTACTGAGATAAAAGTTCCAGCATCTGGTAATTGCACTCTTAGTTATTTAAGTGGTATAAGTCATATTTTTAATTTCAGATTTTTAAAAGTTTGCATTTATGTCTTCTTTAGATTGTGTTTAATTTTATCTCAACTCTTGTAAACAATTGTAATTCTTCAATTGCATTTAAAAGATATTTACTTATTAAGATTCTGCTTTTAAATATTTCCATTTTTTACATTGCTGAAAAGGGATAAATCATGCTATTTAATAAAAATGGCGCCATTTCGCGCCAAATGTAAAGATAAATCCGAATCATCGCCAATTATTACGTGCGAAGTTGACAATATTTTGTGCTATTCGTGGTAAATTCTTGGTTTAGTTGCACGCATTTTTTAATTATCAAAACTATTAAAATAATAATATAAAAAACATGCGAGGTAGTTTTAATTAAATGCGTGTGCTTTTCTAGTTAATGATACCACAATCAATTTATTCTAAAGATTCAATTTTAAAGACTTTGCTTAAATTTATTCAAATGTTACCTTAATGTAAAAAGACAGAAGTCTAGTTCATCTTTTTTTAGAATTTTGACTTAAACCACTGTCATAATCAATGGCCATAATCTAACCTTTTATTTTTAATTCAAATGAAAGGCGGAAAATGTTTTAAATCCAATTATCGTAGAATTCTATTAAATAAGTGCTTACTTCCCTCTGTTGCCATTCGTCTCCGTAAACATTCTGAAATAAAAGAATCAGCATCTGCTTCCAACTTTGTTCCAAATGTAATTATAGACAATAAAACTCCATTCCTGGCTTTATTTGAAATTAATTGTTACTCTCGGTAACAATGTTTGCGACTGAAGCTCATAAAATATACTTAACTCACTGTGGAGAAGATGATTCGGAGTAACTACTGCGTCTAGACGCATAAAATTCTATGCATTCCCCCTTAATGATAGTCCCTAAGAAACTAGAATATTTTCAGACAGTTGAATATTTGTAAAAGATACTTTGAATTTTAATAAGCGGTATTTATTTGGGTGCTTCAGAATATAAAAATGGTAAAAATTATTACTATTAAATTATTGCATTTCCATCACCATGAAATAAGCAGGCCTTTACTACTCTTAACACCAAGTGTGCAATAGGAGTTCCTAGGAGGCGTGGTGCAGTCAACAGTTCCTTGCTGCGCATGCGATGGATTTCTTCCTAATACTCAAATTTCCACACATAAACACCTATTTATATTATAGAAAGATAATTTTGCAGGATTTTTAAAAATAATATTCCCCCTTCTAATACAGCTGGCAAATAGGCCGTGATTTTTCGCCATAAGGGCTGCACCTATGTTACTCACTTTGTATTACCCAGGGGGCGTGTGTAACTTGATGGTAAGCCACGGACGCGGAGTAACAATGCCCCCGCAGCGCTCTACGATCCTATTAGGACCAGGACCTACAGCTTAAAGTGGATTCCGAACCACTGCAAACACCCATGTCAAAGCCGGGATTTGAACCCGATACCTATGGTACCGAACGCCAGAGCGCTAGCCATTCGGCCATCAGGCCCCATCTTAAAAAATAATAATAATAAATTCTCTAAGCAAGCAATTCACACAGAGAAATCAGAGACTTAAATGTTTCATTAGATGGATATTTATTTGGGAGCATGCGCATTAAAGATGGTACTCTAGAATATCCCTAAGAAATCTAGACGCTTATGTTTACGATATGAATAACTTTCAGTGAACTTGTTATTGCTGGAAGAAAGTCATTTAACCACAAACCGCGCTGTCCTCATTGATTCCTATGAAGTGAGCAGTTGAAACTGAACTGATTCATGTGACTGAGGATAAATGTTGGATGTCCCCGCAGTGGTAAATTAGTTATTTGAGTGGAACGTCGGTTTGCTTCACGATAGAGGTAACGAAACACACCCGTATTTTTAGGTATTAGAGAAACCCTGGAAAACTCTCAGTAGGCAGTCTGACTATGGTATATGGATGAGTATGGAAACTGTATATGGTATATGGATGAGTATGGAAACACTGTGGTATATGGATGAGTATGGTATATGGAAACACTGTGGCTTAAGGATGACTATGGAACACACTGGGGTACTAGTCTTTATATACACTGTGGTAATTATATATATCGTTATGACAATTACACTTCTAAAAGCAGTGATTGTAAAATATGTCGGTAGAGATTTGAACCTAAATCCTCTTGCATATCTTGTTCTTGTCTGTTAGCAACATAATTCAAGAATTCTTGTCTGTTAGCAACATAATTCAAGAATTTTTGTCTGTTAGCATAACAGAATTCAAGAATTCTTGTCTGCTAGCTGCATCAATTTCCATCCACCTCAATAAATATGTTGATAAAATTTTAGAATTTCGATGAATTAGAAAAAAAAAAGATTTCTCCACCTATTCCTTTAAATCTCAATTAGAAAAAAAAAAAAAAAAAAGATTTCTTATTCCTTTTAAATCTTAGCATGTTTTGTAGATCCTAGAAGATCTACAAAAATTCGCTTTGTGATCATCCTTAAATTTTTCAATTTTAAGCAATCACAATAATTATTATTTTCCAGACAAATTTGAAATAGGAAAGTGTAACAGGCATAAGAGGATTTAAAAATAGATGTTCGAATCCATCTTCATGTATTCTTTCATTTAAAATTACCCTCATTTTGACAGCCTTAAGGAATCTTTTCGTCTTTTGAACCCATCAATTTTCTCAACCTAGTTCGTTATTCTTCACTTTTTTGAGAACAGAAAATCCTCCTTCTTTTTCCCACCCTACGAAAATGGTTGTGTTTTTGCAGAACTTTCCCTTTTTAATGTAGGTTTCCTTTAAAATAGATGTCAAAAAAATTACTGTCTTTCGGTCAGCATGCTATAAGACAATTTTAATCCTAACTGTGCCACAGGGCTATTTCTGATGGGGTTTTTTACAAGTTGGTGGTGTGTGACAGTATATCCTCGCCATTTTTTTTCCGAAGTTGTCTTTTTTTTTTTTTTTTTCGTCTGCTGTTTTTGTGTGGATTTTATTCCTTTTTTCACCCCCCCCCATTAGCTTCTAAGTCCTCTACGCTTGGTCAATCTTCCACTTGAATCCATTCGAGTGAATTATCGTTTGGTGCAGCATTATCTACTTTTTTTCCCTCTAAAAAATAAATAAATAAATCCCCATCTTATCATCTTTGTAACAGTTCTAGTACGTTATATCATCAAAGTTTTATTGGGGTTTTTTTATTTTATTTATTTATTTATTTATTCTTTATTAGAATGTGAATGAGTGAATTAGTGATCCAGTATTTCTTGAAGGTGACTCTGTTTGAGAATGTTCAATTGTCAGAAATCTTTTTCAGCAAATTTCTGGCCCAAAGATATGTTTCTAAATCTACCTGCTGTAAAAGAATTAGACATAAACGTCAAGTTTGCCATTATTAATAATATTTTACTCACACATACATCTTTATATATATAATTCTGCTGTACATGTGATTTTGTCACTGAACCTAAAGTGGGTCCCTGAATGGTTTAGATTCACGATTGGCGCTGCAATCGATATGCCTAAATTTTTCTGTACTTGTGTTTGACCGATTTTGCTTGAAATTTTTTTTGTGTGTTTGACAAAATATAGAGAATGTTTTCATGCTATCCCCTTTGTTATAAGTCGCCACCATATGGTGCTGCAGTATATCAACTTCTATATCGTTCAACCAATCGCTATGAAAATTGTTAATAATATGTAATCGAGTATTGAAAATAGGTTCGCGCTGTCCACTTTATTGTTATTTTTGCCACCAGATGGCGTTGCACCATTTCAACTTATAAACCGTTCAAGCGATATCCATGAAAATTAGTATGCACATTTATTGAAACATGGAAAATATATTCACGATTTGTAATTTTCTACAATGCATTTTTTTTTTTTTTTTTGGCAGGACAAAGTATGCCGGGTTCTGCTAGTATATATATTTACATGTATATATAGATTTGTTTTATGCTTAATTTAACAACGTATTAGTGAAATTAGTTTAAAAATTCCTTACACTTTCATTGCTAACATATAAAATAGGATTGTGTTGAATAATTTTAAGATATAGAGGATTATGCTTTATTTTGCATATAAATAATATATTAAAATAATTATTGTAAGGATTAAAAAGAATTCATACATTTTTGTATATTTATATATTCAAGTTTTCAAATTCATATAGGTTGACTTTAAATAAATATCGATACATATCTTCGTAATAATTTTTGAAGGTCATATATTAGCTATATTGAGCTTTTAGCTTTATTCATATATTTTTACATATTCATATATTCAGGTTTGAATTGATATTGGTTATGTTTAAATATTTATCGATACATATTTTCATAATATTTTATCGAGATTGCTTTCAATACATTTCATATAGTTATTATATTTTAATTTATAGAAATTGCTAATTTCTTTAATTTTTGTTTGTCAAGGATCTATTTATCATTAATTATGTATTCTTTATTTTTTATTCAGGTAAATTTAATATTTATTAACGTTAAAATTAATTTCATTAATTTATTAACGTGTTTAATAAATTAAATTTCTATTAAACTTCAAATTATTTTAATCAGAAACAATTTTTATTAGGTCGTTTTTTTATTAATTTACATGTTTATTTATACACCAAAATATATCTGTATTTGAATATTTTTGTGACTAATTTAATTTAAAAATTAATCGTCATTAAATAATCTTGTGCCAATTTAATCATTATACACAAAATACTACATTTTTTTCCTTTCTAAAAATTTTGCATATTCAAATAAAAATTAAATATGAATTGATATTGGCTACGTTTATATGTATAGATACATAAAATTTTTTAGATATATACTAGCTATTTAACAAAATTGCTTTCAATACATTTAATATATTTTCTATGTTTATTTATTTATTTTTTTGGAATTGATAAACGATAATTTCTTTAATTTTTGTCTGTCAAAGATTTTTGTCATTAAATATAATTATTTTTATTTTTTTTAAAATTCACGTGATTTTAACCAAAACAAAATTTCTACAATACACATTTTGTGTTTTTATTAATTTTTGTTTTTTATATTTTATTATAAACTGAAAGAAAATTTAAACTGAAAAAGAAAAGATAGGAACAGGGGAATTCTCTTAGAACATTTTGTTCTGATAAAATACAATTTTGCAAACGATTTTATTTCCAATCGCTAACATATATTTCGAGCAGACGAAAAGACCTTTTGCACACTTAGTATAAATACAATCCGTTGTTTATTTGATACCTTAAATTCTTATTTAAGTGCTTTCGTTGTTAAGAACACAAAAAATCTACAAAAAGAGAGAAAAAAAAAAAGAATAAATAAATAAAGGAATGTGAACGACTGATAAATAATAGAAAAGGAAAATCATCCCGACCGGCGGTATTGGTTGATATCAGAAATTTGAGCACGCGAACATTTCATTGTTGGAGTTCTTTTTTTTTTATTTTCTTTTGAGTTGCGGAAGTAAAAACGAACTTACAAAAGTTTTTGTTCTTCATTTCTGTCTGGAGTTCATTTATTTTTATCCAATTCCTTTATGTACTTTTTCTATTCTTTTACTCAACCTTCCCCCACTTGATTTTCTCAGAACTAACTCGGAAATAAAATAACTCCCCAGTTTCTACATTTGTCTGGATAAAAGATTCCGATTCCGATATAAAGTAGAAAAAAATAATAAAATAAAGCAATCTTTCCAAAATGGAAATAATAAAAATATTGGAACAATTAAAATCGGGATTATCGTTTGCAGTTTTCACTTTTGCTTTGGTTATTAAAAAAAAGCAGCATTTGAAATACAAATAAAAGTATATTTTTTTATTATATTGTTTTAATTTATTTCTATGTTTCGTAAAAAGAAAATCGTAACGGATAAAAAAAATTATGTTTATTTAAAATCGTTTGTGTAAACTGTTTCTTATGAAGGGCGGAAATCACGCTTTTTTTTTAAATTAAAAGACATGCTTTTTTTTAAATTAAAGTTTTAAAAAACTGAAGTGTTAAGATACGATTTAAATGAATATATTCGTTATAAAATTTCATTTTAGTGTTAATTTTAATTTATGAAATGTGTGAATTAAAAAAAAAAACTTTTAAAAACACTAAACTGTTTTGATTGAATTCCTCATACATTCTATTCTGAAACGGAAAAAAATATTTTTTTTTTCTTATTAATTTATTTTTCTGCAGATTCATTTATTATATTTAAAATTTAAATATAAATATAAAAGTTATTTTTATTTACTTAAATAGAAATTATATACGTACATACACATTTCATTTACACTCAGCTTAGACAGAAACAATTCGAGCCTAATAAATTTCATTAGCTTTTACACGGGTAATGTTTTTATTTATTTATTTTTTGTATCTACGATTTCAAAAACGATTGTAGCTGTTCACGTGACTTAAGCATTATCGTCTGCGAGATAGCATAAATAACAATACTTTTACTTCTACGTAAAGAATTCGTCGTGAAGAACAATGTTTTCCTTTTTATTTTTTAACTGAATAGCTGAGACTGCGGACGGGGAATGCATCATCTGCTGTAAAAAAAAGAAAAGTAAAAAAAAAAAAATTTGGCATGTCACTATTTTTTTTTTTTTTTTTTTAACTTCTGCCCCTCGTTCTCCCTCCCTTTCAGTGGAGAGATTTTGGTTCAATGTTGATGGCACAGGGATTCGGATTCGGCCTTTTTGGCAACCATTCCACGCCAGGATGCCATTATCACTAAAAAAAAAAAAAAAAAAATATTTTCCCCTCCACTCGCCAAACGATTTTGATGCAGTGTAAAAGCTTATAAGAAACTTTTTATGCTTTTCGGCTTTTCATCATCAAAGAAGGTGTGCAAAAGTAATGCCTATTCAAGTTTATTCAGAGGAAAAGAACTCGTGACATTTCTTTTTTTTTTTTTTTTAATCGTCTGATGAAATTTTTAGAATGTTTATTTTTTTTTTTTTTCTGTTGGATGTTTTTGTAACAGTTGATTATAATGTTAATCACAAATTAATTGAAAATTCTTGCAAGAATTTTTTATTTTCGATGATTAACTAGTATGTGTTGTTTATTACTACAATTCGTCATTGTTTGTTATTCTAATTCATCTGAATATAATAATAACATGAGTTATTTGTCTTTTATTTATGTCTAATATTGCAATTGTCATGACGAAATTTGTAAAACTATAGAGTTGAAAACTCTCAATTCAAAAAATGAAAATTTAAAACCAGCAAAACGAAAAGTAAACTTTCAATTTACCCTACGCTAACTAGAAAACAAATTTTTAACCGTAGTAGCAGTTTTGTAAGGTATGTAGTCGTAGTAGCAGTTTATAGTTTGCAAGTCATCGTAAATCGTACTCATCCCAAGTCGTGCCCTGTTGCAGTAGCAGTTTTGCAAGATATAAAACAGATGTGTTTGAAAACAGATGTTTTATTATATTAAAAACAACTATGTATTAATTGTAACAAAAATAGAAATCTTGGAAAAATAATAGCATTTGGATTTTACTAAGAGTTTCTATTTGTGGAATAATTAGTGAATTAAAATAGCAAGATATTATGAAAAGTATTTTTAAAAAAATATTTGTAAGTGAAATCAAATATTATTTTAACGAAGATGCTTAATCTTAAATCATTGGATAAAATATTTAGTTTTCTTAAAACATATTTTCAAACAGATATTTTGCTACTGCATATATATTCAAATTATTTATATTTTCTGTCAGTAATGTAACCTAATATAAAAATATTTATTTGCACTATGCTGTAATTTCATTTTTATTTTTATGTTGATAAAAATTTAGTTCTAATCTAAAATTTACAGAGAAATATATATTATTTCTTTCTGTAGATATATTTAAAAATGGGAAATTCTTCTATTTTCGTCTAAAACAAAACAAATGTTCCCTTTACAGGTTAAAAATAGTTTGAGAAAGAGATGATAGGTTCTTTCGAACTTTTCCTTTCTTTTTCTTTTCTGGAAATTTGAGGAGCTTTTTATTTAGAACACTCTTTTATCTTTTTCGAATATACTGTTACAAGTTTCATTTTACACAGTATTGTATTTTAAGAAAAAAATAATTCTGCAGTTCTTTGACTTATTCTGATAAATTTCTAAACTGATTAATTCATTTCACTTCTTTTTTTTTATATGTCTAGAAACTTTTATATTTGTATTTAAAAAAAAAAAAAACTTCAAGACAACATTTAGATTGAAAAAAAGTTTTTGTTATAAAAAAAGAAAAATATTTAAACAACTGTAATTATTACTATTTTTTGTATATTTTTTATACTCCATTCAATATGCATAATTTTTAAAAATTTTTATTTTAATATTTTTTTCAAAATATTTGTTGATATTATTTTTCCAAACGATTTTATTTAAAAGAATTATTTAATCTGCTTTTATATATATTAATAAAATTTAATGAGATTTCCTCTACCTTGTATTATAATATTTTCGTTATAATACAAATTTCGTTCACAAACTTATTAACAATGCAGTATTTTTCAATTTCTACTATTAGTTCACAGTCTCCCTATATATATATATCTTGTTCAAATTTTCAATTGTTAATAAAATACTTTTTATTCATCCACTCAAGTTCAAATGCATTTTTTTAAACATGTAGTGGATGCCACTTGATGTTAATACAGTATTTTTCAAATATTAATTCATTAATTAAATTTAATTTAATTAATTTTTAATAATTTAAATAGAGTTTTAGCAGTTTGTAATGAAAATTGAAATCAACAGGCAGTAGCTCAATCTGTAAAATGCAAGAATTTCAATATTTTTCACGTGAAGGTGAAGAATGCGAGTTCAATTTTGCGAAAATCAATAATTTTTTGATAAATTTTTTGCTTTAAGTAGACGTTTTATCCAAATGATTTTCGAGAGTGAGTTAGCAGTTATAGCTTAGTGGTTAGAATGAAGGATTTATCTCAAAAAATAAAATTGAAGAAATTTTATTTTGCCACTCAATATTGTGATTCTGTCATATGTATATACATATTTATATTAATTGTAATGGGGCCTGAATGGCCGAGTGGCTAGCGCTCTGGCACTCGGTAACACAGGTTTCGGGTTCGAGTCCCGGCCGTGCCATGGATGTTTGTAGTGGTTCGGAATCCATTTTAAACCATAGGTCCCGGTCCTAATAGAGGATTGCGGGGGCATTGTTACTCCGCGTCCGTGGCTTATCTTCCAGTTACACGCGCCCCCTGGGTAATGCAAAGTGAGTACGCCTGTGCAGCGCTTGCCTTATGGCATCCAAGACCAAGTTGTCTTAGTGTTTGCCAGCTGCATTAGAACAAAAAAAAAAAAAAAAATACATTAATTGTAATTATTTAATAAGAAGTAACTAAAATAAAATTGTTCTTTGTTGACCTAAGTAGGAATGGACTTTAAAAAATTTCTTTTATATTACTTGTTAAAAATATTCTTAGTTTAATATGTTTTTCAAAATCTTTGTTGATATTTTCCAAACGATTTTATTTAAAAAAGTGATTTAATCTGCTTTTTATTTGTTATTAATAAAATTTAATGAGATTTCCTCTACCTTCTGTATAGTTAACCTTGTGTAGATTGCCTTGTGATAGATTAACCTCTTACCTTGTGTTAGATTAACATAGAAAATCTTTAAGCTTGTTCCACAAACTTTTTACAATGTATTATTTTTAAGAATGTTCTGAGTTTAATATGGATTTTTTTCTTCCAAAATCTTTCCAAACGATTTGATTCAAAGCTTCCATTCTTTTTAATTTACTTCTACGTTGTCTCGTCATAAGAATTTTAAACATTCTTTTCATTACATCAGACGATATATTTGGAGAGAGAAGAATAAAGTAAGAATCGGCAGACGAGACGAATACTCTCTCTTTCCTTTTGTCCCCCTTTTCATGTTATGAATAGTAAATAAATATTCGCAAGAGTCGAATCACAAAAGAAGCGGCACATGACTGCTCATTGTTCATTGTTTAAGTAGAAAATGGCACCCAATTTATGATTCTTTTTTGTGTTGGAATATCTTGGCTCACAGTGCTGACCATTTCGTTTGTTTCGAGCAAGGGGAACGCCCTGTAATACGATTCTAAACTGTTTCTCAAGTGGAGCATTTGACATCTGATGGGTATCTTTCAAATAATTCTTTAGAATAAACGATTGAGAAATAATTCCAGCAATTTATTCTGCATAATATACCTGCAATTTCGATATTTTTTCTTTTCGTCTCTGTCAATATGAAACTGAATTAACTTTATTAATTTATTATTATTATTGGGAATTTAATTTTATGCGTTTTGAAACTTAACTGATTAGGTACTTTGATTTCTTTTTTTTTCCCCCTCAGTTAATCTTAATCATATAGTTTAATGAAAATCACTTGAATATTTTAATTATTTAATATTTTATTAATTATTATTTTATTTAATATTATTATTATTATTATATTTAATTATTTTTAAATTTAATTATTATTTAATATTTTAATTCATTATTTTTAATAATATTTTATTAACGTTAAATTTGTTTAATATTTTTTAATATTTTAGTACTGAAAGATTAGAAATTTTTTAGCTAAAAATTAAATAATGATAAAAAAAAAATTTTTAAATGTATATCTTTAAATATATCTTGTTGGAAAATTAAAAGTTTAATTAAATTTTATTTTTTTTTTTATTTGTAAGCGTTAAATCATATTTAATGTGTTTCCTTACTGCTACCAAAATAAGATATTGATATCTTTTAAATGTATTTAGATTTTTTGTCAATAAAAAATTAAATAACAATAAAAGTACAAATTAATTTTTTTGATGTATTATCAAATATATCTTATTGAAAAATAAAAAGTTTAGATTATAAATTTATATTATCAATAAAAAATTAAATAATGATAATAAATGGAAATGAATTTATGCATTATCAATATATATGTTTATTGAAAAAATAAAAGTTTAGATTATAAATTTGTTGTCAATAAAAATTAAATAATAATAATAAAATGGCAAATTAATTTTTATTATCAAATATTTTGTTGAAAATTAAAAGTTTCGATTATAAATTTATGAAAAGAAAAATTGAAAATTTTCGTCATTAAATACCTTTCACATATTTTTTTAAAAATCATTTATATATTTTTGGAAATAAATCCTACTACGCCGAATTTATTGGATTTTTATTTGGATTTTCAATTCATTTATTATTTCTGACTGCAACGGGCATTGGAAATAATTTATCTAATTTTTTTTGCGTGAAATTGCCATAAATCAGAACCAGTAGGTCACTCGTCTGGATTTCACAAAGAGATGACTCAAGCAAGTGGTCAAGATTAATTAGAAAATCTGTTTTGGTCTGGCGCTGTTGTCACTTTGGCGTGACGATGCTTTACCAGTTGCCATGGTAATCATACAGAAACCTGCCTTCTTTTTTCACGCCCTATTTTGCTGGATACTGGAATTTTCTTTAAGCTTCATCAAAGATGATTGGGGTGTCATCTGATCGATTGATGAAGAAGATAAATCGAAGAAAAAAATGAGCACACATCCTCATTGAGTATGGGTTTAATCTTTTTGGCTTAAAAGCACATTATCTCATTTGCTGGCTTACTGATGAGTTGGAATTTTTATGCACTTTGAACTAATTTGTATGCCAATAATATGGATCATCAATTCATGCATATCAATTTGATTACTATATGCTCTAAAACCAGTTGAATCCACTTTTATTTTTTTACAATAATTAATATCATATTTATTTTTTCCCCGTGGCAATCGTCTAAATAGTGGCCCATATTCTGTTAAATCTTCATTCCACCATTTTGAGATCAATGTTGATTTATGGTGCCACCACAATTTGAAATGACCAACTTCTGAAGTTAAGAATTTGTATCCTCCATCCAAATTGAATAATTTTCTGGCTTCTTAGGTGTAGAAATAAAAACTTTTGGTTTGATTCGCTTAGGTTTTGTTCTAATTTTAATGTTGATTAATAGTGCCACCTCAATTTGAAATGAACAACCTCTGAAGTTAAGAATTTGTATCCTCCATTCAAATTGAATAGTTTCTGGCTTTTTATGTGTAGAAATAAAAACTTCTGGTTTGATTCGATTAGGTTGTGATCTAAAAGTTAGTCGAGAAACTTATATCTCCTATTAAATATGTTGGGCTTATGATTATTGAAATATTCTATCAATAATATATAGTAAAATTTGATTGATTTGTACCATGAAAAATTCGGCTTGTACAGTTTTATCGACATAATAAATTATTCCTCTTCGTTTGCCTTGGCCTGAAATAGGCTGTAGTGCTGTCTCTATGAGCTTTCTCCATATGTCTCTATCCTGGGCCAGCGACCTGATGACCTTTGGTACCACAGGCTTTAGGTTCGAATCTTGGCTGTGGCATGTGGCATAGTTCGGAATCCACGTTAAACTATAGGTTGTGGCGTAATTAACATAAAGTGTGCACAAAATGAGCGTAGAGCGACAAACCAAACCAATCTATCCTGGTCAATAGATCGCTATCTGTTGACTCCCAGATCCTTTAGATGGCCTGATGGCCAAATGGTTAGCATTCCGAGCTTTGCTACCACCGGCTTCAGGTTCAAATCCTGACCGTGGCATGGATGTTTGTGAGTGGTTCCGGAATCCACGTTAAACTGCAGGTCCCGGTGTAATGAGCCCAAAAGTGTGCACAAAATGACCGTAGAGACGACAAACCAAACTCAGACCCTTTAGATCTCTTTCGACTGAATCAACCCATCTGATGGGAGGCCATCCTCTTCTTATAATAAATTAACAATACTAAATTATATGATGATTTTCAAGGAAATAAACAATAAAAAATATTCTGAATCAAGGCAAAATTTTTATTTTGGAATTTTATTGAAATTAATTTCATCTCATACCATCAGAAACAGTTTGATGAAAAATCGAATATTTAAATAAATTTTGATCATTAAATAGATATCTCAACGAAAATTTGTATAATAAAACACGAAATAATATTAAATCCGAATAACAATTATAAAAAAAAAAAAAACCAGTTAGTTTTGCTTTAGCTTGATTACTATACGTTCTTGGCGTTTGATTATACAATGGTGATATAGGAAAAACAGCAAACGATTGTTCGCTTAAAGAACTTTTTTGTGTTGGAACTAACGAAAGGTAAAGGATGAATGAAGGACATTCAAATTTCAAGGAAATAAAAAAAATATATTCTTAATCGAGGCAATTTTTTTTTTTAATTTTATTGAAATTAATTTTATTTTGCATCATCAGAAACAGTTTGATAAAAAAAAAAAAAAAATCAATTTAAATAAATTTATGATGAATTAAATAGAAATCTCAACGAAAATTCGTAAAATTCTGATTAATGAAGTTTGATTAAATCTAATTTATTCTCATTATCCCAAGAACTAAAAGTATTAGTAAGGTGTTATAGCGCAAATGTTATAGTTTTGCGTGTATTTTCTGTTTCACCTGCCAGTTAAATTCATCTACAATGTACAATTTTCGAAGCAGGAATGTTGCTATTCTTCCTCTCGTAGCCGATAGAGGGCAGCACATGGAGATAAACAAAAACAGTCGCACGCAGCCTTCTCGATCAGCTGTTTAACATCGGCCGGTGACCTTGGCTCTTCATTTTATGTGTAGGTCGTTCGTTAACGGTTGGTTGACAGCAGAATTAAAAAGGACGTGTTGCTCTTGGATTATAAATAACAATATTTAAGTCATGCTCTAGGAGACAGTTTTTATTTCCACGTGTATTTTTCCTTATTTCTCACGAATTTCTTTATTTCTTAAAATCACGTATTCTATTTTAAACTCTTATTTTTTTCCTTATCAGAAGGCAAACAATGAATTTTGTCTTTATTTTTTTAAAAGCACTATAACATTTAGTTTTATTAAAGATGTTTTGCGTTCTATATAAAATTGAGATTTATTCGTATTTATTATTAAGATTTATTAATTCAAAATTTCTTTTATTATTATTTATTTTAACTTTGTCTTAAAAAAAAAAGTGTTTTTTTTGTTTGTTTGTTTGTATTATGCACACGTCAGTTCAAAATTCGAAAAAATTAATTGTGGTATTGAAAATGAATCACTTATCTGCTTCGAAAGAAATGCTAACGATATACTATTTTTAATGTTATATTTTTCATTATCAATTGTAATTTAAAAGAAGTCCGTTACTTTTCATAATTTTTTTCTCACACACAAACAGCTTGAAAATTAAATTAATTAGGAGTGGTTAAATTCGATTGTATTGCTTGTTCTATTATTTAAATTTACAATAATTAATTAATTTACAATTCTATTATTAAATTTACAATAATTAATTAATTATTATTTAATTTACGATAATTAATAAAAATTAAAAATTTAAAAAAATTACAATGGAAATGTACTTTTTTGATTCAAAGGTTACAGGATAAAAAAAGTTGGAATGTGTTTACAAAAATAAATAAATAATGAACGATTATAAATAATAAATATTTTGAAAATATGTTATTAAAATTAAGAAATAAATTACTTTTAAGTAATAATAATTCTTTTAAGTAGCTTTCATAATTTTAAAATAATAACAAGAATTCTTCTAAGTCGATCTTATAATAATTGTTATAAGTGGCTTATAAATTTATCATCTTTATATAGCTTTTTTCTCAGAAAGTATGAAGGTTTTAAGGAATTAAATTTTTACGCATACCAGAAAGATATCTTTAATGCATTTAATATCTGATTTTTCCCTCTATTTATAAATGAAAATTTCATAAATTTTAAAGGGAAAGTCACTTTTACTCTATTTTCTGCATTTAATTCCCTAAAATAAAAAAAAAAATCAATAAATGAAAAAAATAATATTGATATTCTTAGATCTATGCCATACATATTTCTTATGAATTTGGAGTTGTACGATTTAACAGTATGAAAATAATAATAATAACAACAATAATAAATAAAAAACCCATGAACAGTTATAGATATATAAATGTTCTCAGAAAAAACAGTTGAAAGATTTTCATACATTTCTAATCTGAAACACTATTTCAGAACATTTATTTTATTTTTATTTCAGAACATTGAACTTTTCGAAACGTTATTTTTCTAACTTAATATTGCTAATTATACTAATTACCATAACTAATATTGTTTAATATTTCTTTTGACAATATTATTAGTTCGTACTCAGTTATTTTTAACCTTAGCATGAATTGGCCAATTATTCCTTCTTCTATTTCCGTTATATTGAGTCTTTCGCCCAAGTCGCGTTTCTCGTATGTCGCATTGTGGCCGCCAATGCATTGTGTTGATTTTTAGTATGGTGTACAGTACCTTTCGTTCACCCAGATGTAAGGGGGCCGTGCAGTTGTTGCCAACAGATGGTTCCGCGCAGATGCAAACGATACAGCTGCGCGTGCAGATACCCTAGGGAGGATACACAATCTCCGGTCCTTTTGGCATAAGTGTGTATAAAAGAGTTTGTTCTCTTTTGGGACCTGGGATGAATGATTGTCCTTTTTTAATGCCCGATTTCTATTTACTGGATTTGTTTATCTGGCGTGTATAGTGTTTGAAATGTAGTTGTGCCCTTATAGTATGCGTTGTAATCAAGTATCAAATATGTTTTATTTGGTTGTATTATAAATGCTTCTTTAAATTAATAATTATTTTTTGGGGGAGAGATTTCTTATCTCATATATAAAAGAGAAGTGCTGCGAACTATTTTTGGTGGTATCAATGACACTGGAAATTGGTGAAGAAGATACAATTTTTGAACTTTACGAACTTTTAAAGATATTGACATTTTAAAATCTATTAAACTGAACAGAATGAGATGGGCCGGTCATCTCATGAGAATGGAAAGTGATAGAGCCGCTTTGAAAGTTTTCAATGTAATCCCTTTTGGACAACGAACGACCAAGGGAACACCGAAAAAGAGATGGGTCGACTGGTTTAGACTCTGATTTTAATGTTATTAAGATCAAAAACTGGAGGTTCACGGCCAGGAGAACAGCTTGGCTGGATCTTTAAAGAAGGCCAAGGCCCACGACGGGCTGTCGAGCCAGTTATTATGATAGGCTAACTGATAGGACTGGGGAAGAATGGTCGAGAATAATATATATATATATATATATATGTTAGCCTATCTATTTTTCTTTACTAATAGCAATTAATATAATGCAATTAATCATTTATTAATGAAATACATTAGAATTTATGATTTCCCAGTGTTAACAAAGATAACACTCTCAACCATTTTTATCGTGAAATTTGTTATTTTCATTGGACTTTTAAATGTTTAAATGACATTCTATATCAATATGAGTGATTTCATTCAGAAATAAAATATTCAAACATCAAAATGAGGAGTGAAGAGAGAGGGAGTAATGAATTAACTTTTTTAAATGTTCTGGATAATTTATGCAATGGACGATCCGTTTTATTCAAAACACACTGCCTTATCCGAACGTTTTCTCTAAGAAATATTTGGTTCGGCTTGATGGCCAATTGGCTAACGAAATATTTGACTATTGGTACTACAGCCTTCAAGATCAAATCCTGAGGGTGGCATGGATGCATTTTATTAGTGGTTCGGAATCCACATTAAACTGTAGGTACCGGCATATCAAGACACATAATTAATTAGCCTAAAGTGTACAAAAATTGACCGTAGAGCAACAAACCAAACCAAGAAATATTTGTTCACTACTATCAAAACACTAGTCCAGAAATAAATAAATAAATGCTCCGTTTCTCTAAATACGTTTAATTATATGTATATATAATGTTCAACAAAAGTAGAACTTACTGCCTGTAGTTTAGTAATTTCATTTTCAGACCAATAATATTCACCACCAATAAATTGAGCATCTGGTCAATTTTACCATAAATAAATTTAACAATTCTCTTATTATGGACTTCATTCCAACAGTACAACTTTCTGTTATAGTTCAAGCCATAAAACAACAATTAATAACAAACGAACAACTCCCCCTCGTTTTAATTTTATTGTCATACTGTTTGAAAACACTTCAATCAATCGTTTGACTAAATACAGTTTCAACGGACTATTTTTATTGCTTCTTGAAAGATCATAATGATCATGAGGATGTTATAGTACTTTAATAAGAATGATTTCGTTTAGTATCGTGTGTATATATATATATGTATGTATATATAATATGTATGTGTGTATGTATTATGAATCTAGTGTTTTTAATTTTTTATTTATTATCATGAGAATTCTTACTGCTTTGCTTGTCCTACAAAAATATTTTAGATCTAATTTTAAACGAAAAGATTGTCTAAACCTATTTAATTCAGAATAATTTATTTTAATTTAAAAACTATGTAAAAAAAAGTAAATTATAATTTTTATTTTCTGGAAAAAATGTAACTGTATTTTGTGAGTAAAAAGCTAATGAATAATATTAAAGTTATCTTTCTGTTATAAACAAATCATGATAAATTTAATATTATCTTCAAAATGTATATACCAAAATTACTTTTGCTGTATATTTATTGCATAATTTATATGTAAACAATAAAAACAATATTGCTTAAAACGCATACACTTAACAGTAAAACAATAGAGAGGGGTAGGAACTTCCTGTCTTTCAGAAAACATGCGGAAATAGATTTGTCGCTTTTATACAATTCCAGTTATAGCATTACATCAGCATAAATCGAAGTACACACACAAAAAAAGAACCTTTTAGAAAAAAATAAGAACGTTTATCTTTTAAATTAACACACCTGCCTTCTATTCTGACACACACCCTTATACAGTGCTCAGCAATATACCACGTGACTTTCTTAGAAACTGGTCTATTGAACTCGTTCAAGAGTTCAGCGATCGAATTTGGAAATTATTTTCAACCTTTTTTTCTTTTGTTCTGCTTCTAACACTTAATCCGAAGATTCGAAGTAAAGATGTTTCAAATGAACGAGGAGGAGAAAAAAAAATAATAAAAAATTCGAGTAAGTGAGTTAATTATATAATCGACAGATGGCGCCAGTGAAGTGGAGAAAAAAAATTATTCTCCCTGGAATTGGATCTATTATCGTCTGCCTAAAATGCTTAAATGAAAATGTTAAAACGGCTGATGAACTCGGAAGTTTTTAAATCATTTAAAGTCTTATCTTTAAGTTAATATTTGTTAATATAGTTAAGTTAATATTTGTTATAAAGATTTTTTTCCCTTTCAAATGAAAGTATTACATAAAATAATTTGAAATAAGGAAAACAAAACAAAAAAATTTTTTTTTTTTTGTTTCGTTTGTTTTTAGTCATTTTTTTTCTTGAACAAAAGCCAGAAAAATAAGAATAAGATAAAAAAAACGGAATAAAAGCTTTTTACAGATCTATTTTGTTGTTTATATTATATATATATATATATATATATATATTACATGAATTATTTTTGTGATTAAAGAAAGGATATTTGTTTATATGTGAATTTTACTAACTTAAACAATGGTTATAACAACATTATGTTTATTTCCAAATGCAATGTTTAAATAATTCATTTAATAAAAAGACAAATATTGTAATGTTTATTTCAATAGAATATTCAGAATTTCTACTAAATTTTGTATATATTTTACATTGAGATTTCTTTTCGGTTTCCATTATAAAAAAAAAAAAAAAAAAGTAAAATATTTATGATTTAAAAAAAAAAAAAAAAACATCTTACTAAAAAAAGTTTGTTACATATATTTTAGAAAATTCTGATATAATTCGTTTACATTGTCATTTTATTTATTATATTCAAATGTTAAATTATATATTAATTATATTCAAATGTTAAATTATATATTTACTATATTCATATATTAAATTCAATAGTTAAATGTAAAATTCAATATAATTTTTTTTTTTTATTTAACTATCTTAAAGTATCAAATGAATTAAGTAGAAACTATTTATTACTTTTATTAATTAACATTTAGTTATATTCATAAAGTTCTCTAAATGTAACCATGAAGTAATTTAATGAAATATGTACTCTGAATATTTCCTGAAATATTTCCTTGTACAATGTCAAAAGGAATTATTAGAAACGAAACTATTTAAGTGTGCAATAAATATATTTTAAACATTTATTCATCTTTTTTTTTGCGTTTCAAACAATTCTACTTAATATTATTCTCGCAAATAATAATGCATCTTAAGAATAATATTATTACAAACTTTGCCTAATGTATTTTTTTTTTTTCTTGTTCAGGCGTGGGCATCGTGCTGATCACAGTGAGCGGAATCGCGTGGAGATTGACGTCCCACGACGCCCCCTCTTGTAGGGCGATGCTGGGACTACAGAATTCGGAGCAAGAGCCCAACAGGAGGTTCGTGCCGAGGGTGCCGCCCTATGGTAGACCCCATCATCCCTATGCAGGTGAGTCATTTAACTTTTCAGTTACATTGTATTAACATTTGTGGAATTGTTTCTGTTTTATATGAATACTGTAGTGTATTATCATTTGCTGAAAATGTGCAAGTGTGTGTGTATACACATATATAGGGCCCTGATGGCCGAGTGATTAGCACTTGGTTCACAGGTTTCGGGTTTGAATCCCAGCGGTGCCATGGATGTTTGTAGTGGTTCAGTTAAGCCGTAAGTCCCGGTCTAATATGACTGTAGAGCGTTGGACTGACGACCCTTCCCCGCAAAAAGTCAGCGTCACGGAGCCAAGTCAGACTTCTACCTGCGAGTGCGCCGTCACAACAGAAACTGCCCCCTCCCTCTTCTCTCCTTCCATGAGACTACGTGGTTTTTTTTGGACTTGGTCTAGATGTTACTGTCTACAGAGTGGGATAAGAAACAACAGTATAACGTATATTGTTGTATATGTAATTGTATGCGTATATAAATTGTTATATGTAATTTCAAAAGACATTCCGATAGTGGTTTATTAGGATATATATAGATAATATATTTAATGCTTTCATCAAATTGGTGGTGATAAACCACTATCACGAATTTTTAAAAAATGTTTTCGGAAAAGTTTAAATTAATAATGCTGTTATTAATTACAGCTCGAAGTACTAGTATTTCTTTTATTGATTCCTTTATGTGCGAAATGCCATTCAAAGTACAATTCAGTGATGTTACTAATTGGCAGAATTTAAATGTATGAATCTGCATATTTACTTTAACACATATATAAAGTGGATCATAGGATACCCACATCAAAATGACAATACCCATTTAAACCTCATACTTTTACTATTTATAAAACATGGAGGCCCAATATGAATTGCTGCATAATTTTTGCTTATTGCTAGCTAGCATTACCATGGGTGCTCCGTATATTGTGAGTCAATTTAATTTGATGTACAGAGTACCATAGAAAGTGTGCAGTTCTCCAGAAAATAATATTTCGTCTAGGAGAGAATTCGTATACCACTCAGAGATAATAATACTATCTCTGAGCACACATTTTTCACACATTATTCACACATTTTTGTTTCTATCTAAACTCGCCCATAGAATTAACCGGTACTTGCGTACTAACGGTACCTGGGCGACAATTAGTGAAAACGCGCCAACCGCCGCTACAGATTTGGCGGTTTTTAAGTGGCGCCAATCCACACTTAAAAACAATCAAAACGCTTTCAAAATATTTTTATTCAAAACAATAAAATATATAAAACACTTCATTTAAAATCAAAACAATAAAAATATAAAACGACTTTTCATTTAAAAAACAAACGATTTAAAAATCAAAACGCTCAATTTACAATGCAAATTCCACCTACCTTTTTTTTTTGTTTATTCACCATATCCAAGACACATAATTCATGCATGTAATTGTTCCAATCTATAACAGTTTTATCCGATATATCAAGTTGCTTTTCACAAAATTTAATCGACGTCAACTCCTCGCACCAGCAATATATGAATCTCAAAGCTGTACGAAATGGAATTCTGCTTCCTTCAAACCATTTGTCTTTTCGGAATCCCACACGATGAGCACACTGGCTGAAATTGCATTTCCAAAACTTACGTTCACCAAAATAAAGTTTCATGTCATGGGAATTGGGACATTTTCGTTGTTTTGGTAAAATATTTCGCTCCTGAAAAAATAAAATTGCATCGTGCTCCGTTTCAGGCAAATCCCAAATACGCATTTTCGTATCACAACAATATGGCGTCGAAACTCAGCAAATCTACAGCCGTTAGATTGCCGCCACTTAAAAAGCGCCAAATCTGCAGGGTTACTGTATTGGCGCCACTGAAAAACCGCCAAATCTGCAGGGGTTCCATTGCCGACACTTAAGTCTGTCGACAAGGTACCGTTAGTACGTAAGTACCAATTAATCTTTCTAAATGGGTAAAATGTCACAGCTATAAAATAATGTGGTTGTTGTTACTTATCCCACTTGGTAGATATCTAATTTAGACCAAGCCCATGAATCCATATGGACTCATGGTTGAAGGGAAGGAAGCAGCTTCTGTTGTGATGGAGCATCTATAGGTAGCAGTCTGACTTGACTCCGCGACGCTCTTAATCATATTAGGACAGACGGCTCCGTGGTATCCATCTACGGCTTAAAGTGGATTCCGAACCACTACAAACATCCATGGCACCGCAGGGATTCGAACCCGAAACCTGTGGTACCGAGCGCCAGAGCGCTAGCCACACGACCTTTACAGGCCCATAAAATAACTATTTTCTAACATAAATGTTTAGATTTAGACAATCATTAAACATTTTATTTAACATTTTTTTGCAGTAAATGCAATTGTCTTTTGTTGATATTCAAGGAACTATATATTTGATTGTTAAAGATGCATTTTGTTACATAAATTACGTAATCAATTAGATTTTTAAAAATTTTAAAATACCTTGACTTTTCTGATATAGTAAATAACTAATAGATGTTTACAAATCTTTAGCTTATATGGTTTATGAAAAATCAAAATAACCTTCAAGTTTATGATTCTTTCTAATAATATTTAAATGAAATAAAAATAATTAAAAGAATTAGTTCCATAAATATTATTAAAATAATATTAAAAATTTATATAAAAATTATTTTGCGTTCGATATCCGACAACAGATGGCAGCACCAAAATCTAACATAGGTATGGGCAATAATTTGCATATAACATTTCATAATAACAAGCAAACTAATCTTTTATAATCAAAGTTGTTTTTTTTTTTTAATGAAAAATATTCATAAAAGTTATTAATCACCACTAATTATTATAATTGAGATTTTATACATTAATTGAAAATTACTTTTGATCTTTTTCAAGATGATGTTTTACCTCAATCGAAAAGTAAATTAAAATTCCATAAATAAGACATCGTATCAATTATTAAAATTCTCATTTTATAATATAAAAGAAAAAAAGTTAGAAATTTCTTATAGTTAAAAAATTAAAACATTTAAGAGATTAACCTTTTTTAAACTAATATTTATTACGGAATCAATATTTTATGGAAAAAAAAAAAAAAAAAAAAATACGATGTTTAACTAATCAGAGATATAAAAATTATAATATATATATATATTAGTTTATATTATATGAACTGAATATTATTATGAACATTGAAATACTACTCGAATGACATTATATGAGTATGATATCTGAATATTATGACTGTTATCTGAAGATAATAACTTTATGATATCTGAATATAATAACTCTATTATATTTGAATATTGTGACATTATGATATCTGAACATTATGACATTATGATATCTGAACATTATGACATTATGATATCTGAACATTATGACATTATGATATCTGAACATTATGACATTATGATATCTGAACATTATGACATTATGATATCTGAACATTATGGCATTATGATATCTGAACATTATGACATTATGATATCTGAACATTATGATATCTGAACATTATGGCATTATGATATCTGAACATTATGGCATTATGATATCTGAACATTATGGCATTATGATATCTGAACTTCACTGGATTATGATATCTGAACATTATGGCATTATGATATCCCGAACATTATGACATTATGATATCTGAACATTATGACATTATGATACCAGAACATTATGGCATTATGATATCTGAACATTATGGCATTATGATATCTGAACATTATGGCATTATGATATCTGAACATTATGGCATTATGATATCTGAACTTTATGACATTATGATATCTGAACATTATGGCATTATGATATCTGAACATTATGGCATTATGATATCTGAACATTATGGCATTATGATATCTGAATATTATTGACAGTATGATATCTGAATATTATTGACAGTAGGATATCTGAATATTATTGAATAGTATATTATTATGAATTGAATATTATTTGAACTCATTGAAATGTTCTTTTCCTGCAGCAATGATGTACCCGGAGTTCCAGTACCGCCCTTTTTCGTACCAGGCGTCGATAAAGTACCGGTTGCGGCTTCCTCCTGGACAGGCAAGGGGTTAATTCGAACACGGCGTCCGCCCTCTCGCCCGTCTCCCCTCCGCCCACCTACAGGTCGCACAACACCTCCACGCTGCACTCCAGGTAAGTCAACCTTTAAATGAGTTTTTTTAATTGTGTTTAAAAAAACGTCTCTGTAATAGTAGTCGATTTTTATCGTGTAAATGTTATTCAAAACGTCTTTTTTTGTAATTAATATTATTTTTTTAAATTATAAATATATGCAATTTTACTAAGTAAAAAAATTAATTCAATCTCTGTCTTTGATCTCTTTAAGAGAAAATTGTTTTCTTAAATAAAAAAAGTAAAAAAAAAAGTAAAAAATAAACCATAAAGTAAAAAAAAAAAAAAAAAAAAAAAAAAAAAAAACATAAATAAATAATTTTTTTTTCTTCTTTTATTCATCTTATATAAAATTCAAAAATTAGAAGTACTAAAATATTACTAGAACAATAATAATCACACAAAAACAGTAAGTAATTCTGTGTTTTTAAACATTAATGTAAATTAAAAATGAAAACAATTCAGACATTCAATTTATTCCGGTTCTTCCCAATTTTCACAAAAATTGCAAGTTTGTCTTGTCCATGACAGGATAAAAGAAAATTGTATAACTTATCTAAAAAAAATTTTTTTTTTTTTTGTAATTGGCCTACAATGATGGCTACAATTACAATCTGTAAGATAACAGGTAATAGCAGTTAACTCAAAGATTTAAATTTTGTCCTCTTCAATTATAATAATGCTAATTAAAATAAAACGTATATACATGTATTGCTACCATAAAATAACGAACAGATTCATTTTATACTAAATACTAATTTAATATAGAAAATAACAAACAGTTTTTAATAGAAATTATTTATGTATTTAAATTCATGTGCATTTTGGTTTGCAGACCGCCTTTGACGCTGACCGAACGCGAATACAGCCGACCCCCGAGCTACAGATCCCGGGCGAGCTCCGCCGGAGTCTTGAGACCCAGTACCGAGACCCTCTGCTCGCTCTCCACCACGCAGCAGTCTCCCCAGCAGCCCCAGCTGCAGCCCGTTCCCGCCACTAGTCACAGCCGCAACCCCTCCCTCAGTCTCAGCTTCCTGTCGCACGAGTCACTGTTCCTGGACTCCGGGCACTCCCGACCCGCCGCCCAGCAGGACCCTGTCCACTTCACCAGCCCCAGTGGGGACAGCGTGGTGGGGGGCCTGAGCGACGACAGCAGGGACGGCTCCACCTGGGACCGCGGGCCCTGGAAGCCCCTGCCTCGCGACGTCAATGCGGTCACCATCGTCCAGACCACGGACTCGTCCCAGGTGCTGAACAGGGATGCGGTCATCCTGTCCGTTCCTGGCAGGGAAGTGCCTCAGGTGAGCCAGGGGGAGGTCAGAATCTTAGCTCACGTGTGACCCCACCCCCACGTACTGGACTCTCTCATCTTCTCAGCATTGTCGCCTGTCATCGTCGCATCAACCAACCATCAAGATACTTTGTCGCAGAAGTGTTATGACTGTAAATACCGAAGGAACTTGCAGAGTTACATTTGTGAATGGTAAAGAAATGCATTTGTGTAGTGTGATGGCTTACCACTGTTTGGATCTGAACTTATCACTGTCAATACTTATCATTGTTTGGCTCACAAGAGTTTAAATCTCAATGGAAATACATGGATGGCAAATTGGAATTTTGCAAATAAGACCGTTGGAGTATAACGTGTACCAACTAACATACATTTTTATTATACTACAAGTCTTAAGTTAAAATTTTGTGATACTAGAGATTGATTAAAGTTTAAAATTTAAAAAATTTTTTTTCTTTGCGAGCACATTGTGAAAGCATTCATATAATTCATATTAGAACAATAATATTCATATCTATACCAATAATAGATCTATAATTTCAATAACAGTAATGATAAACTGCCGCCCGGATAATGTAATGTAATGTAAAGGGACTTTAGCTTAACAAGACCTTATTTGTTATTACTTAGTCAGAAGTTTACTGAGGGTCTTTATTATTATCTTATTAACTCCACCATTGAAGGACCTTAACGTAATTAGATACGTTATTTATTTATAGAACCATTATAATTCTTTATACAAAGTAATTTACACTCTAAACAAATATTTACCAATCAAAATTTATATTCCAAACTAACTGCTTAATGTATTTTATACTGTTTAAGGAAAATATTTATTTTGTAATTTAAATTTGACAATAAAGCTAACCTGATGGAGAGATATAATGTTAGGCTTCCTAAATAGACATGGTTAGAAATTTGACAAATGATACCGTACCTAAAGCTCCTATCCTCCTTCTCCCTGAGCTCCTACCGAGAATAGCCAAGAACAATTTGTAGATTGGAAAATCCTATTAGGTTTGCCAATCTACAAAGTTAGGACTGGAATCCTATGTCACTCTTGAAAGTTTGCCTTCCAAATAGAGTCAAAATATGGGTACAATATCTGTCACCAAATATCTGGAATCCTATTGACAACAAATTCAAAATAATAGAAGACAGCATTCCAAATGAGTTCTGAGAACTAAATGTTAACGAATGCTTATAAAATTTTTTAAAAATATTACCGAAGTACACTGAAAAAGCATGAAATATAACCCCATTTTCACCATGACCTTGATTTCCGCAAATCATCCCCCTCCAGTAAAATAAACTTGCCCATGACGTATGTCTTGTAGAACAACTCTTCAGAGCCAAACAATATTGTAAATGATATTACAAAAATATGAAATCACGTTTGATTTTAATGTTAATGTGACGAGTGTTGATGTTGATGGAAAAGTGATTTTGTATTTGAGTTCCAAGCATTTCAAAGTGCTAATGAATTTGATGAATTGTTGCATGAAATGTGTGGACGCCTATACTGTAAGTTTTATATGTCTCGAATTTGTCGTTGGTTGATGTCGCCATCGGTTGTTGTTGAATTTCTTGCATGATGATATTTTTTTCCTTTTTTATTCTTATGCCAAAGAATGATCGAGTCAAAATGAGAAACTTAAATACTTATATATTTTTTTTTTTAGAATTAAATTTGATTTGGAACATAAATACATCATAGTACTGTGCTGCTCAAATATAGTTAGAATTTAAAATGATCACATTTACTGAAGGGATTAAAGTTTCTTTTTTGATAATGCAACTCAGGCAATAAAGTTTTGAGCATTTCTATAGGGATTTCCCAATAGCAATAATAAGTATAGGATAATTGAGGACAATAAAGCAATAATCAAAAGCAGTACAATGTTTTAATATTGTATACTACATTTAAAGAACTTGAATTTCAATGAGTTGTGTGTAATTATATATTATTTTTTTCTGAAAATAATCATGAGTTAATTAAATTTCATGATGAGAAATGATTACAAATTTATGCATAATAATTAAATGAGAAGTAAATTTGATAATAAGAAATGATTACAAATGTATGCATAATAATTAAATGAGATAATTAAATTTGATAATGAGAAATGATTACAAATGTATGCATAATAATTAAATTTATTAATGAGAAATGATTACAAATCTGTGCATAATAATTAAATGAGATGATTAAATTTGATAATGAGAAATGATTACAAATGTATGCATAATAATTAAATTTTATAATGAGAAATGATTACAAATCTGTGCATAATAATTAAATGAGATAATTAAATTTGATAATAAGAAATGATTACAAATGTATGCATAATAATTAAATGAGATAATTAAATTTGATAATGAGAAATGATTACAAATGTATGCATAATAATTAAATTTAATAATGAGAAATTATTACAAATCTGTGCATAATAATTAAATGAGATAATTAAATTTGATAATGGGAAATGATTACAAATGTATGTATGCATAATAATTAAATTTATTAATGAGAAATGATTACAAATCTGTGCATAATAATTAAATGAGATAATTAAATTTGATAATGAGAAATGATTACAAATGTATGCATAATAATTAAATTTAATAATGAGAAATGATTACAAATCTGTGCATAATAATTAAATGAGATAATTAAATTTGATAATGAGAAATGATTACAAATGTATGCATAATAATTAAATGAGATAATTAAATTTGATAATGAGAAATGATTACAAATGTATGCATAATAATTAAATTTAATAATGAGAAATGATTACAAATGTATGCATAATAATTAAATGAGATAATTAAATTTGATAATGAGAAATGATTACAAATGTATGCATAATAATTAAATTTAATAATGAGAAATGATTACAAATCTGTGCATAATAATTAAATGAGATAATTAAATTTGATAATGGGAAATGATTACAAATGTATGTATGCATAATAATTAAATTTATTAATGAGAAATGATTACAAATCTGTGCATAATAATTAAATTTGATAATGAGAAATGATTACAAATGTATGCATAATAATTAAATTTAATAATGAGAAATGATTACAAATCTGTGCATAATAATTAAATGAGATAATTAAATTTGATAATGAGAAATGATTACAAATGTATGCATAATAATTAAATGAGATAATTAAATTTGATAATGAGAAATGATTACAAATGTATGCATAATAATTAAATTTAATAATGAGAAATGATTACAAATGTATGCATAATAATTAAATGAGATAATTAAATTTGATAATGAGAAATGATTACAAATGTATGCATAATAATTAAATTTAATAATGAGAAATGATTACAAATCTGTGCGTAATAATTAAATGAGATAATTAAATTTGATAATGGGAAATGATTACAAATGTATGTATGCATAATAATTAAATTTATTAATGAGAAATGATTACAAATCTGTGCATAATAATTAAATGAGATAATTAAATTTGATAATGAGAAATGATTACAAATGTATGCATAATAATTAAATTTAATAATGAGAAATGATTACAAATCTGTGCATAATAATTAAATGAGATAATTAAATATGATAATGGGAAATGATTACAAATTTATACACAATATATGAAGGAAATATAAAAGTAAATTGATACTTTTAATGATCATGCTCAATTAAGTTCTTTTATATATCATTTCAATAATACGTAAATCATAATCTGGATATATTATAGTAGTAATTTTTCAAAATTATGCTATCTGAAAATCCAATTTTGTGTGAATATCAAAAGAAAACCATTATACTAATAATTAAAATAATCCTTTTATCAAGTAAAAGAGTTTGATTAAATTTAGTTTATATCACTAAATAAGTAAATAAAGGAAACTTGTAAAAATATTTCCAAAAAGAGTTATTTTTATCTTTGCAGAACAATTTTTTTCCAACAAATATAACTTTTTTTACATATATGTTCATATCATATCTCATAGGAGAGATACAATGACAAGTTGCAATATTATTAAATATTTCGTTTATTATATAAAGAAGATTATTCTATGATTATATTTAGTCTGCTTGATTATAAATATTTATTATTACCGCATATTATTTTTGTTACAAAGATGAGAAAATTAGATACTTTATATTGAATATTTATTATGAGTGCATGTAAAATAATTAATTATTGTTGATTGACTTTTTATTAATACTTTTGTAGCAAACTGCATATTTTTATGCCAAATATCAAAACGAAATGTATATTTTTTAATAGTTGTGTTTTGCAATTTGTTTGAATGTAAAATAATTTTTTTCTGTTGATAATAATGTGGATTCAAAATTGTTTTGACTAAAGGTTTAGTTTATATATATATTTTAAAAGAATGAGAGTTCTTTTCTTAAAAATGCTGTGTACATGTATATGAAATGTCTGTAATAACTGTCTTTTTAGTGGATGCATACCATGTTCATATTTTTTATCAACATGGAGTTGTGTATTTTTCCTATCTGTATTATAGTCGGAACATTTGTAATATATTCATTTGCTTTGTAAATAAGATATCTTCTTAGAAAACTTAGGAATCATAAACAAAAATTTTCCTCATAAAATGTGCTTTAAACTTGAGAAGAAAAATAAATCCAGGCTACAAAGTCATTGGGGAAATTTGAAGAGAAAAAAAAATAAATAAAGTTTCAATTTTTTTTAGTCAAGAAAAGGATTTGATTTGGAATTCCTAAAACGCACGGATTATAGCAACGTCATGAAATATGCACATTTTTTTTTTTTTTTTTAAATTTAGATATTGAAAAGTAGACATTGTAAAAAAAAAAAAAAAAAAAAAAATGGTATGAAAATAAATGATCTCGAAAACAACTTCATTTTAATATAATCCTTTTTGTATTTAAGTATTTTTTAAAAAGTAGAGTAATAACAATGAAAAATATCATAAATATCTATTAATTGTATTACAACTTATTTGTTAAAAGAAACAATTAAAAAATGTTTGCCCTATAGACACTGTAAAAATAAAAAAAAAAAATGGTATGAATATAAGTCATCTCAAAACCAACTTTATTTTAATATAATCCATTTTGTATTTAAGTATTTTTTAAAAAGTAGAATAATAATAATAATAATAAAAATAACATAAATATCCATTAATTGTTTTACAACATATTTGCTAAAAGAAATAATTAAAAAATTTTTTGTCCTATAAAAAGTATATATATTTTACACTTTAAAAACAAATAGAAAATGTATTTTTTGAATGATTTTAAGTTGATCATTTTCTTCCTTCACATATCAATTTCTAGTAAATAATATAATTAAAATTCAACTTTACTGATGCAGTATCTTTTTAAAAGTGTTTGTGTATTTTAGTATGCATTTGGAGGATGCATGACCGAATGGAGCTTCGTAGTCTGTTTCATTGTATGAACACATGCTATTTGTGATGATGAGGATGGATCTTGTGCATTGATTTCATGACCCTTGTATAAAGAAAGTCAAAATAAAATTTTATTGTTTTAAAATTCTGTGTCTCTTTTTTATTTTTAAATGAAAAAATTAGATGTTGATCACTTTATTATAAGGGATTTCAGTTCGAAATTCTAACAAGACTGACGAACTGAAATCCCTGTTGTCGAAAATGTTACATATCCAGAATTCTTTTGAAACTTTTACCATTTTTGTTACTCTTTAAACTTTTACCCATACTTATTCTAAGTATTTTGAGAGTTCAAAGAGTAACAAAATCGATAAAGGTTTCAAAAGAATTCTCGATATGAACTGAAATCTCTGTTTCCAGCCTACGGATTTTTCGTGCTCATTTTCAGCATAAAGTCTTCTGTAACTGTAGGCCGCGATCTAATAGTCCAAAGTGTGCAGAAAATGACCGTAGAGACAAACTCAAACCTAACCAATCTCGTTGAATTCTTGAGTTTGGTTTTTCGCTTTACGATCATTTTGTGCACACTTTGGACTAATTAGACCGGGACATATATTTTAACGTGGATTCCGAAGCACTCAGACATTCATGCCACCACCAGGATTGAAGCCTGTGGTACCAAAGGCTAGAGTGCTAGCCAATTGTCCATCAGGCCGAAAGATAGTGCCATCTCCAAGTACCGCACTTTGGGATATCTATTTTGTTCTTATCCCACTTTGTCGACAGCAACATCTAGACCAAGTCCAAGAACCCGTGTGGCCTCATGGAAGGAGGAAAACGGGAGCACTGAAGTCTGACTTGTTTCCATGTCGCTGAAGGAGAGTACTGCCTTCCAGGAGGACTTTTTGGGGAAACTACTCCGCATGTACATATCGTATGGGAGAAAACCTGTAAAACTCCCATCAGGTAGTCTGAGATGCTGAAGTGAGAGTTTTTTGTTTATTAATTGATAAATTTTTTTCATGTCCTTGACCACATTCAACTTTTCTTATTGGATAATTTTTTTCACGAGCTATTCTTATTGGTTAATTTAAATTTTTTCCACGAGCTAATAATTAAATAATGTAAAATTGTTTAAAAAGATCGTCTGGTGAAAGCAAAGACAATTTTATTTCAAAATGAAAATGAGATTTTTCAAGAAATGAAAATCGTTTGGAATTCTAAAGCTAATTTTTTAAAAATATTTTTAAGGTTGCTGTTATATGTTTTGTTTTTACATTAAATTTTAAAGGTAACCTGCATATCGGCCTAACCGATTATTATTTTTTTAATATTTAATTCAAAGATATGCTTTTAATTTAACCTTACATTTGTCATTTAATATAGAAACCAAAGATCTTTTTAACTCAGTAGTATATTTTCTTCGATTTTGTAACAAACAAATTTTCAGGAGATTAATTGTTTTCTACAAAAAGATTCTGCTTTACTGTTTAACATGGCAGCAGAAACAATTTAAAATAGATGTTAGTTTTCACATCTGAGATTTGTAAATTCTTTGAGATTAAAAAATATTTTGATTTTAATTTCAAATAAAACAAAAATATTTTTTACTTTAAATTTAATATATATTAAATTTAATTGCTTTGTTAGATTTGACAGAAGGCAAATTGTATTAGAATTTCAATAATTATTAGAAATTGTTAAAGACGAATTGAAGAAAGAGAAACGGTATAGTATAAATGTTTTTATTGTAATGCATAATAAGTGTTATTAATAAATACATGACAGATCCAAAACATTAGTTTCAAAATGAAAAGGTATAACTGTAAAAAATGCACAATAACAACAACTATATTCCTTTCAATGAAAACATAATTGAGCAGTTGCTTTTCATCTTAAAACTTCTGTACACAGTTAAAAAGCGCTAAGAATACAGTTAAATTTTTATCATAGGAAACATTTGTCAATAGGGTCAACAAATCTTTTTAAAAAAAGGATTTAAGTATAATGATAAAATGTTTTGATTACTCTGTAAATATATGGTATATATAGTTTTAACTATTAATAATTACATAATAATTAATTCTAAATAATCTTTAAATATAAACAAAAATACATTATAATAATAAATTTTGAAAATTTTAATTGAACACTTAAAACAAAGCTGCAAATTATGTGCATAAATTTTTGAATTTCTAATTTAAAACTTTCCTAATCTAAAAACATAAAATATCAAATATATACAGTAAAAAAAAAAAATAATAATTAGTGTCCATAGTTTATATTGCATAAAAAAGTAAAAAAAAAAAATTTTTAATTCCTCATACATTTTAAAATATTAAATAAAAAAATTAACGATAATTCATTTCATAAATTGAATAAGCAATAATTTCTATAAACATAAAGTAAATCACTTATAAATCTCTTTGTAATATTATTTTTCACTGAAGGAAAAATTCAAAGAGCCGTGCTTTATTTTCAGTTTTATTTTATTTTATTGCGAGTTACTTAAAAAAAAAAATTCATTTTCAAATATTTACAGTTATTTTTACAGAGTAATTGCGAAAAAAATAATTTTTTAAGACGAGCCAACTGCACCTGAAAATTCCATGAACTAATTCAATCGACACACTTTGTCATTAAAAACATGGAGCGTGTGCATTTTTTTCCTGAGGGAATAAATACTTTTTCAAGAAACAATATAATATTTATAAATATTTAGTACATTCAACTGACTGATGGGACATAAATCTCATATGATATAATGAACATTTGCATTGTGAAAACCATAATAAGTGCATGGGCGTAATTGTTTAAAAAAAAAAAAAAAAAAATACTTGTTCAAAAGATCTCTCAAAAAAAAAAAAAACCTTCTATTGCAATGTGTCATATTTTGAGAGAGAGGAAATTCAGGAAAAGTAATATATATATATGTAGAAATATATATAAGTTTTGAGGTAGTAAAGGCACGTTTGTTTTTCATTGAAACATTGTGTAAAGAATGCAACACATTTTTATAATAAGAATTTTAAATGCACTTTTTTTAAAGCGTATACAAATCTACAAAAAAAGAATTGGGCTAAATCGCAAAATAGGGGCCGTTGAGATCTGGCGAGTTTCTTGTGGCGCCAACTGAGCGATAAGGTGCTAAATATAGCAGCACGGATTTCTCCTACTGTTTGCAATTCGCTTCATTTACAACCGCAACTCTTTCCTTGGCGCAATTTGACGAAAAGAATTTTTAATGCCAAATCCCAGGGCTCCTATTCTGCGATTTTGCCAAGAATTGCATAAAATGACAAAAAACTTCAAAAAATATTTTGGATTTTTCCTATCTATCTTAAAAATATATTTAAAGGCTTTATTGCAAGATATCTGTTGAATCTTTGATACTTAGTTACAATAGAATATAATATTGCATTAACCAATCAAGAAAGACTTTGTCATGACGTCATTTAACTAGCAGTGTCACATAATTGTCGGCGATTTTTCTTGTTGCCGATTTCTAAAAGTAAATATTCATCAAAAATTAAATAATCTATTAGTTTGAAGAGAAGTTTTTAATTTAGTTAAATCATTAAAAATGCAAGCGTTAAATAACAAAAAAAAAAAAAAAAATAAATAAAAAAAACCTTTTTAATGACTAATTAAAAAAAACACATATTATACAGGTAATAATTACATATAATTAGTATTTGTTTGAAATAAATATTTTATTTTAAAGATAAAAAGTTATCATACAATAAAGCCTTAGCAAAATTAAAAAAAAAAAAAAAAAAAAAATATCAGTAGAGAAATTTGAAAACAAACAGATAGTCTCTGCCACATTCTCTACTATTAAAAATAAATTTCTTGGTGATTAAAGTCTGTTTAGATTTTCACGTAACGTAATTAGAATAAAGAAGAATAACTGTGTTGAATTTCATGTAAACAAACAAGCAGCTACAGTCAAAGTTACATGCATTCAACCCAACACATTTCACAGCGAATGCAAATTCCTCTCCACTGAATAATGAGAAGTTCTTATGGATGACGTCAAATTTGTACTCAAGAAAGAAGTATTTATACAAGTAAACCACCTTACCCACATATGAGTTTTAACTTTTGTTCGACAAAAAGTTCGTGTGTCCAGACACTGATGATGATCATGAAGCCCTGAGATAATGTGAAACCGAGAGTTGATGATATGTCTGCATAGGCAAACTAACAACCAAAAATAAGCTTTTACAAGAACAGAAAAAATTTGAATCAAAAAATATTATTAATTAATAAATAGAACAGTATTTGCCAAAACACAAAATTGATTTTAAAATTTGGATAATTTTAATAACTAAATTATTCAATTCCTACTATTAGTTCACACACTCGCTATATATATCTTGTTCAAATTTTGATCGTAAATACTGTTTATTCATCCACTCAAGTTCAAATACATTTTTTTTGAACCAGTAGTGGATGACACTGGATGTTAATACAGTTTTTTCAAATATTAATTCATTAATTATTTTTAGTTTTAAGTTGCATGTATCTAATAATAGATGGCACCAGATGTAAAAGCCAATTTCAACTTTATTTGTAAAGGACTTTGCTGCAATATAATGAAAAAAAGTAGGAATTGACTTTACAAAAAAAATTCTTTTTATATTACTTGTTTCTTATATACTTTTAAGACATAAAAGAAATGTTTTGAAATGAGTTACTAAAAATTGAATCTTAAATAAATGCAATCTAAATCTATTCTATTTGTCTTCATTTAATTTAATTATGCCCATTTAGTGACATTAATAGCCATTCATCGACACAATTAACTTTCACATTAAATTAAAACAAAAAAGCTTTCTGTAACAAACATAACGAATTCTTTCAGAAAGTTACTTGACTACATTATTGTCCTGATGAGTGCAATAAAATAAACCACATTGTTATAACAATGATAAAGGCTTATTTTTTTGCTGTTATAAGTGTTGGAAAAAAATTAACGCACAAAATATTATTAATTAATAAATAGAATGGCATTTACCAAAACACAAAATTGGTTTTAAAATTTGAATAATTTTTTCAGTAAATTATTCCTTATAAACTTTTAAGACACAAATACTTAAAAACAATTCTTCTTTAAGTTTTGAAATGAGATTCTAAAAGTTGTATCGTAGATAAATAAATGCAATCGAAATCTAATCTATCTTCATTTAAATTAATTATACTCACTTAATTGTGTTGTTGAATGGCTATTAATGGCACTAATTTTCACATTAAATTAAAAATAAAACTCTAACTGTGACAAACATAACGAATTCTTTCACAAAACTATATTGTTGTCCTAATGATTGCAATAAAAAACAACCACACTGGTGTAACAGTGGTTTAAAGGGCTTATTTTTTGTTGTCAGTTGCCCAAGGACATATCACATGATGCTTGAAATGAAAATGGACATGAGACGCTCGGGCGGTGAGGAGTTCTTGAGCAAAGAGTGAGGAAGAGATTCGTTGCACATCAAATGTTGACTCCCTCCGAAGATTTCAGCTCTAGGAATTGGTAGGGCACGTGGATGGTGTGCTTTTTGTGTTCGACCACCAAGTGACCACGTCGGGCCGAAGCTCTCACCACCATCACTGTCTCTCCCTTGTGGAGTGTCACTTCTCCGCTGTTGTCCTCTGCAATCAAAACACAACGTCAATACACAAACTAATATAGAGCACTCATCAAACATTGAATTCATTATTTTTATAAGCACTCAGAACATACATTTATGGAATGGCAGCACCTTAGTGAGAGCATGTGCCTTAGTGTAATCCATGAATTTTCTAAGTTACATTTCCATTTTATAATAAGACTACCATTTTGTTAGGTTAACTTGGTGCCACCATCATTTGAAACGGACACCCTTTGCAAGAAGCATCAGTTGATTCATATCATTTTCCCTCCTCGAATCCAATATGTTGTTATTAATCCCTCTGGTGAAGGAAAAGCCTACACCAGGTGCAGAAGACACTGTCGCAGATGACTGGTCCATGCCTAAGGGTAATAATATGCAGCTTCACTTTAGCGAGGAACCACGAGGGCAGAAGATTGACCAAACCTCAAGACAACGCTCTAAGATCATATTAGACAGGGACATGCGGTTTAAAGTGGATTCCGAACCACTACAAACATCCCTGACAAAAACCGAAACCTGTGGCAACGAGTGTCAGACACTCGGCCATTCAGGGCCCATGAACAAATATTATTTTACAAAAGAGAATGCTGTAGATACGTGAAATTTTTTGTGTAATAAAAGTGTTGGTGTTTGTCCAGTTCCTTTAATATAATGACATTTTATATCTACAAAAATCATTCATGACAGGAACTACATTGTCCCCCAAGCCACGCAGGATTGGTTTGCTGAAAATGGGATAAACAACAAATAAATCACTAGCTCGCCAACTCAACAGATGTCAGCTTTATAGCGAAGATATAGATCGGCCTATACTGGAAAAGATAGCAACACCTTCCCAGTTTGACAATTTTATTGTTCACGATATAAGCCAAATTAGTCATGAATATCATCTTTTTGTAACGGGTAGCATGTTGAATGATAATCAAGGTAAGGATTCGACTTGTGATGTGGCACTATGTTGACCAATAAAGTGTCACTCCTTAACTAAGAGCTAGTAAAGGGAGGTCACCGTAATTTTGTCCAGGATGCTTATGTTATTATTTTACATTATAATAAAGAAAATCTTACATATTGAAAGCATAATTTGAATTAATCTGAAGCTATTATAAATTTCAGCATACTTTTTTGAGATATTAAATATTGAGTCCTCGTCAATAGCATACAGAACATTAGCATGACTATATAATTAGCCCATATCCATACACACTTAAAAATATGTAGGCAAAAACCTAATTAAATTAAAAAGGGCCACAAGGCCAAACGTTTTCTGCACAAGATTTAAAAAAATGTTATGTCTAATTCGTGAGATAATACCGTGGATCTATTCAAATGTTGCAGCCATTAGACTAAACAACAACCGGAATCCATTGAAATAAAATCAAACCACAATTATATAATACCCCTTTAATTAAAAATAACATTTAACAACTGTGAAATACAAATGGGAAAAAAGTTTTTCATATAACATTAAAATGCATCCAATAATTTATGGTACATATAAAGCTTCAAAAGGGATCCAAACTTGAATTAAAAGCCTACCTTAAACTTGAGCATTTTATTGAATTAAAATATGTAGAACTGCAAAAATCTACTTGAACAGAATGACTCACCTGGATAGTTCATCTTCATCACCCTGGCTTGTGGGTACCCCATCTTTGTGTTGCCCGTCACAGTGTACGACCGGCTGGGCGGTACAGGGGGGTGGCCTCTCCAAGTCCAGACCAAACAGGAGCACGTCTGCTGGATGGTCTTTTGGTCGCACCGCTCGAGGTCAGGGGGAGGGGTACCAGCGATGGGTTGGGGACGAGGCCTGCAAAACACGAAAAGTATATGTTTCAATAATACTCCATGGTAAGTGCACTTTTCAATCGGCATTGTCTATTCCAATTTGATGCAATATCGCCAATCTATTTGAGATAATTGCTTCAAATTATATAAGAAAATAAAGCTTCTATTGTTAAAATTTCTGTGTTTTTTTTTATCTTTCTTTTATGAATTTATTTAAATATAATCGATTAATCGATACCGATTAAAAACGCGCCAAATGATATTTTTATGATTTACGATTAATATAGTATCCTTTTTCAGTTTAAAAGCCAAAATAAATTCATTCACTAAATTCATTAAATATAATTCATTTCCCCCACCTCACCCCAAGGAATTGTTCGTTGTAGAAAAAGGGTTTTGGTATATAGGTTGATTGACATTGGGCAGTCAATAAATTAATCCTTCAAAACTTTCTGGAACCAACATGTTTGGGTACATCCAGTCACAGTATCAGGATTGGACCTGATGGCCGAATGACTAGCGCTCGGTGCCACATGTTTGGGTTCAAGCCCCATGGTGCCATGGATGTTTTGTAGTGGTTCAGAATCCACATTAAACCATAGGTCTAGTTTTTAATATGACTGCAGAGCGTTGGACGTAAAGCTCACAAATCTATCCCTTAAAAAGTCAGCGAAAGGAGACAAATCAGATTTTACCAACGTAAAGGTGATGCATCACAACAGACCCAAAATAAGATAGCGTTTTCTGCCTGTTTAGTAAGACACCAAATATTATAAAGTGGTTCTATTGTGATTGCTTTAAATGATTATTTCGAAAGTATGTAAATCCTAATGATGCTCCGTCAAGTACTATAATCAGTGGAAATTGTTGCAGTCGCTGTTTGATTGTGACTGAATATTTAAATGTTTCGAATCGACATTCAAGCTAATTAGTGGGAAATATCAAGGTTTTCATCATACGATTCCATCAAATGTGGATCCATCACTCCTGAAAGTCCTCTCGGAAGGCATCGTTTTCTCCACCTGTCGATAAACTTTTCGTGGCATGCATGCATAGACCAAGATGTTCTCGATACATATAGATAAAATCAGAATGAGAGCCTCTGGAAGCCTACCTGTTGACTCGTGTCCTCGCCTGCATGTGCAGGTTCCTCTTGAGCGTGGGCCATCGCTTTCTCCTGAAGTTCCACCCCCTCCACACGGACTGGATGAGCACCGCCGCGTTGTGCCTCCGCTCCACCCGAAGCAGCTCCAGTTGCTGCCTCGAACCCTCGCTGCAAATGGGAGAATAAATCTAATTAGTCAAAGTGAAATCATCTAGATTGTGGTTGTAGGTATTACAACCATTATCTAAGGTGTTCAATATTATTCATTAAGTAAGTGGTGTGGTTCTTTACTATTGAGCATTTTGATACAGGTCGGGCATCGCGTATTAAATGAAATTATTTATTTTGTATATAAAATACAATATAAAATTTTCATTAACACATCGATTGATTTTCAAAATGTATTTATTTTTTTGCATTCCGATAATGGATCCATGGCTTTTTGAAAGATATTATATTATTTATTAAGACAAGCAAAATAAATATAATTTGTGGACTTTTCATAACGCTTTATTTGATTGTAATTAACAATTTAACTATCGAATTAAAATAAACAAATCATGATTATTTGTAAATAAATAAATAAATAAGTAAAAAGTTGTGATGAAATTTTTTTAATAAGAACATATTTTTTAGCAGAAGGAATACCTTCAATATGGTAGATAATTTTAGCCGATATATATATATATATATATAAAACCTATTAGATAAAAAAAATATTCATTTACCTGAGAAATATGTCGTTTTCCAATAGCCCATGCAGTAGAGGCATTGGAAACTCTGCAGTTTTCTGTGACTGCCATAAAGCATTCCAAAATCAGCTGTAAAAATATTTGAATTTAACACATAAAAAAAAAAACAGACAAAAATGAATGATACAAAAATAAGTTCACCCCAAATTCTTTTATAAAAGGGAATCATTTCTGTAGTTTTGAGGCAGGAGATTTTTCTTTTTTCTAGATAGGGTTGTTTGCCATATGCCCAACTACAGTTATATTAGATAGGGACCTGCCATTTAAAGTGGATTCTGAACCACTACGAACATTCATGGCACCGCCGGAACTCGAACCCGAAACCTGGGGTACCAAGCACTAGTTACTTGGCCATCAGGCCCGATGTATAAATATGTATGTTTTTAAATATAGATTATATGTAAATTGTTATATGTATGAAGAACTATCATGTGCAAAAATATGAGTTTCCCAGCTAAAAATAAGAAATAATATACATAGTGGGACGCCACCAGATATTAAAATCTCATGATATAAAAAGCCAGCCAGATGAGCTGTGAGATTTACCATCTGATGACAGGTAGAAAGACAAAAGAGAAGTCGATATTTATTTGTTAGCCATTGAAAAACTGTACTAATACAACTTCCACGGATTTCGTTTTTGAATGTTTTTGTATAACAACATAAATTTATTTATCTAATTCTAAATTGTAATTAATTCATAAATTTGGATACCGATAGAATCGGGGACAGTCGTTAAAGAGGAGATCGAAAATGGCCTCTGAGCCCTGTGAACTATAGTACATTATGTTTTTTAAAGCTTGATGAAGAATTTTTTGAACTATTGAATATTTTTCCTAACGATTCATGTCGGTTGTAATAGTAGAAAAGAAGACATTTTTTTTTTTTTTAATGGAAATAATTAAAAATTTCCACCAAATCCTAATTTATGCAGAAGAAAAAAATCCGCACATTTTATGGAGAATCAGTTGTATATTTAGGTTTTAAAGAACATAGAGTGATATTTTGACATTTGAAATACTTTAAATATGAATTAAAAAATCGTAAGATAATGAACATTTCCTATTGGTTACATTTCATTAAAATAAGCAATATTAATTATGAAGTGTATGTCGTTCTTAACCTTAATTATTGGAATAAATTTACTATCGAAAAAAATTCTATAATGATTTGCTCACCTTGCAATCTTCAATAGCTTTGTCGTCGGATCTCTTCAGTTTCTTGAAAGGTGCGATGAGTCGATACCGAATGTTGAAGGCTTTGAACCTCATTCGATGGGGGAATCCTGTAACGTTAAATAAAATTATTTAAAAACGCAAATTTTAAATAAGAAAAGTAGAAAGGAATAAAACCCTTCCTATTTCTAGAAAGGAGAAAAAAAGAGCAGCACTTACCTCCGGCCATCAAATTGACTGTCTCTAAAACTTGGAGTGCCCTTATTTGCTGAACGACGACACCCCTATCGAAATGATTCGCCTGTTCATTGTTGTTGGTCTGAAACCCACAAAAATGAAACATTTTAAATCAAGACATGTAATGTTTTTGAATTACCGTTTTGTTGGAAATAAATTAAAAATAAATTAGAAAGTCATAGTAGATATAGGATGGTTCATTAACTTAGTGATGGTTTTAAAAAAAATAAATTTGGTACTTTTTTGAAAAAGAATTGTTAAGAGATAGTTGATTTCTTTCATTTGAATTTTTATCTATAAACAAAAAGGGATGTATGAGAAAAGTAAACAATAGAACCTTATTATAATCAAACTATTACATCCTCTGATGGTTTATGCAGCACTCATTGCAATTGAATAAAATTCTGCTTCTTGCAATACTGTATTTCTTGTAATTGGAGTACTAGTAATATTTCTCCAATGGAAAAATTGCAAATAGAATAATTGAACCAAGTTTCTTCAATTGGAACACTAGGGCGACATTTCAACTGGAACACAAGGACCAATATTTCATTTAATTAAAATGTTAGAATCCTGTTGCAACTGAAAGCAATTGGGGCACTAGGACCATACTGCCATTGAGAGCAATTAGAATACTAAGACTAAATTGCAATTGGGGGCAATTGGAATACTAGGATCATATTGCAATTGACAGAAATTGAAATACTAGAACCATATTAAAATTGAGAGCAATTGGAGTACTAGGGTTATATTTTAACTGAGAGCATTTGCAATACAAGGACCCTATTGCAATTGAGAGCAATTGGAATATTAGGACCATATTAAAATTCAAAACAATTAGGCTTACATTTTTTGCAACTGGAATACTAGGACCATAAGAAACTACTATTCATCATTAGTGAATGATAGTTGAGGACTACAGCAAGTCTTGTCAAAAAGTGTATTATGTCTATTGCAAAAAGAATGAATTCCAAAGAAGATTTTTGGTACCATGAAATTGATAGTTTCGACGAACATGAAGTTTTCAATTTTTCCCGCAGCATTTGGAACCAAGGTTATAGAAAATAATAGTTAACCTATTCACCATATTTATTAATCCAATGTGATCACTCTTATGGCAGAAATTTGTGGACCCACATTACAAGAACTGCTTATTACATTTCTAACTTAGATTTCGAAGATCGAAGTTTTAGTATGTTCGTTAGTTTTTAGTATGTGCCCCTAGCTAATGAAGATGTTATTTTCACTGTAACTTTAAAATCAAAAGAGGTTTATGAGACAATGGAATTTAAAAAAAGGAAATTTGGTAAAAGCTGAATATAAAAAAAAGGATTACTCTTTCAAATGCTTCAAGTCGTATGTGCCTATCTTTAAGTATGCTTTTTAAATACTTCTTCTCAAATATGTACAAAATTTTCAACTCTCAAAACTTTTTTCTGGGTATCTTTTTTTTCTAAAAAAGGAAAAAAAAAAAAAAAAAAAAAAAAATGCTTGTGGTTACCTTAATGCACCTGATGAAATGAGGTTTGGCATGGACCAGTGTCCTCAGCAAGTTGTCCAGTCTACTGTGAAAATCTTGAGTTAGGGTAGACACGGGTTCATCACCATTCAGTCTGGAAATAAAAGTTTACAGAATAAAATGAAATATTTTCTATAACATTACAGCAAAAGAAAGAAGATTTGGGATATTAGAAAAAAAAAAATATTGGATTAGTCGTGTTTAATGAATGATATTAATGTTACACAAGAAATGAATGTGGATGAAATGAATGATACATAAATGATGAATGATAAACAAATGAATGATACTTAAATGATGACTGATATAATGAATGATACTTAAATGATGACTGATATAATAAATAATATAACAAATGAATGATACACAAATGATGAATAATATAACAAATGAATGATACACAAATGATGAATGATATAACAAATGAATGATACACAAATGCTGAATGATATAACAAATGAATGATACATAGGAATGAAATGCACATTTGTAAACAACCAGAAAAAAAAAATGAAACTTGTTTTTTGGAAGTTATTTAAGGAAACTAAATTCTCTTGTCTCATCTGTTATTTAAGCAAATTATTTAACATGTATAAAAATTATTATTAGGAATTTTTATCCTATATAATTTACAAAAAAGATAATAAAAAATTTCAATAAATGTTACTTACAAATCACTGTGAGCAGTGGGTGATATCCTGAATGATACGCCTCTGGGTACAGTTTCTAAAAAAAGATTTTTTAAATATTAAAAATGATAAGAATTTTTAAACTAAATAAATCCATTTTAAATAATATACGCCTAAAAATATTCAATTTGTTTATTGCCATTCAATAAATTCATTCGATTTTCATTTACTTTAACACTTTCACCGTTTCTTATTGGTTTATTTAAAAAATTTTATGAGCTATTTTATACGTAATATTTAATCAAATTTCTATCATTAATATAATTTTTAATTAATGATAGAAATTTATATTTTAATTTTACAATGTTTAATTATATGATTAAATAATGTAAACATTTTTTAAATGATAGTCTAAAGGAAGTAAAGACAATTTTATTTCAAAGTGAAAATGAGAGAAATAAACGCTTAAATATTAGAAAATATTTTATTTAATGCATTCTATTTTATTGTAACTAGGCTAAAAATTTCGCTATATACATATATCCTGAAAGTATACATAATACTTTAAAAGGTTAGGCAATTAGAGTCCTCTGGCTATTAAAGTGTTGTACTATATAACAATTATATAACAAAGTGTTGTAATATAACAACAAAAATAATATAACAACAATATATAATTATATATAACAACAAAAAAATATGTAAAAAATATACAAAATATATAACAATTAAACATAACAACAAAAATAACAATTTCAAAAACTTTGAACGCCGAATAAGTTTCATATTAAGACTTTTACATAAATTATTCATTTATTAGTTAAATAAAATTTCTTCATAAAGGAAATCAATTTCCCTACTTAAATCGATTTGACTCTCCAACACAAAACGAGACAAATATGATTCCTGATAAATTCATTGTGAATTTTTAATTTTCAGTAAAACTGTCTATATTCTTTACTAGAGTCATCCAACACCATCTTACCTTGGGAGTAGAGTGCTTTGAGCTCGCTGCCGAACAGGTGCGTTGCGAAACCAAAGTTGCAGATGGTCTTGTGGAAGACGCAGACGATGTCGTCGGGCACTACGTCTCGGTTGGTGTCCAGGAAATTGGTGGTGTCGTAGGGCACACGACCAGCGAAATGCCTGATGCCGAATATCCTGCTGTCGGCATTCTTCTGCTCGTAGAACCTGTGCGAGGAAGAAGAGAGTTCAATTCAGTGCTATCAATTTAATTAGAGGGCATTTTCAAGTTAGGTAACATTCAACGTAACATGCAGAGGTTTGTTCCGTATAAAATATTTCAATTTTCAAGATTTATATATTTTCAATTTGCGAAGTGCTATTATCCGTTTGTGAATCTGATGGCATTCAAATTTAAATTAGCTATAGTAATTAAGAATTTGGGCGTGATGGTTGAGTAACTAGGATTTTTTCACAGATTTTGGGTTCGAGTTCTGGCGGTGCCATGAATGTTGTAGTGGTTCAGAATCCCCTTTAAACTCTAGATCCCTGTCTTATGACTGTAGAGCGTTGGGCTGCCAACCCGTGAAATGAAAAACATTCCCTGTCTCGAGGCAAATGACCTTGGTAGGCAGATGGCTTTGATAGGCAGATCAGTAAGCATACGGGCTTGTTCCACCATGAGGGCTGTTGCACCAATGAAGATTTGTTTGACTTGTGGCTCTACGGTCATCTTGTGCACACTTTAGGCTATTTAGGCTGGTGTCTACAGCTTACCGTGGATTCAGAAAGATTAAAAACATCCATGCCACCAGATTCGAACCTGAAGCCTGTGCCACCAAAGCGTCAAAGAAGAAATAAGAATTTAGGCCTGATGACTGAATGATTAGCTCTCTGACACTCGGTGCCACAGGTTTTCGGGTTCGAGTACCGGTGGTGCCATGGATGTTTGTAGTAGCTCGAAATCCACTTTAAATCATAGGTCCCGGCCTACTATGGCTGTAGAGCGTTGGGCTGTCAACCCTACCCCGTAAAAAGAAAAACATTCCCTGTCTCGAGGCAGATGGCCTTGGCCCATCATGGAGTTATTGCTCCATGTTTGTTGAAGAAGAATTTAGAATTTAGCTAGTTGTTCTCTTTAATGATTAACATTTATATAATTATTGAATACTTTATTTAATCATTTTCGATACTTTTTTTTTAACTCTTTACAATGGTATTTATCATTCTCAAGTATCAAAAGTAAAAATAATAATAATAATAATAATAAATGTATTAAAACACGACAGTAGGTTAAAACATTTCTTATTGTCTAGTATTAATAAAGCTGAGCATAAATCATGATCTGTATTTGAAAAACAATTTAACAACATTAAAAAAAAAAAAAAATCAACTATGCATAATTTAATTAATCAAAAAACAACTTAAATTTATGAAAACTTAAAATCAAAATATTTATTGTTTCAAGTAGAAAAAAGTATTAGACTAAAGGTTTTTAAAAAGACGTTTTGCATTATGGCATCTTTTTCAAAAATTTTGTTTCCTATGGTTAGTATGTCAGTCTAACAGGTAATATAGAGAAAAAATATTGGTATAGACAAAATATTTTATTTATTTATTATTATTATTATTTCTTTCGTTTTTATTGTGAATGCTTTAAAGGTAGTTATTTTTAAAAGTTTTTTATATGTTTGAAAACTTTTATCAAGTTTACACTCAATGAGATGTGTTTTACATAACATCAACGCTATAATTATTACTAAAGCGATAATAAAATTTCATTAATTGCTAGTTTTTTATTAATTAGTACTATAATGGATTAACAAACAAAACTTTACACACTGAGTTACATAAATTTTAATCCATTCTATTATTATTATTAGAATAACAACTAATGGTGCTGATGTCATTAGTTGTTGTCATTGTTTTAGGTGGCGCCACCTGGTGGTGGGAAAATTTGATAGCAACAAAAAAAAAATAATAAAATTTTATTGAATTAAAAAAATAATAAACACAAAGGATGAAAAACTGAATATTATTTAAAAAAAAAAATCATTTGAATTTGAATTTTATATTTATATAATAAGTCCCCTCAACAGAAACTGCATCCTATGCTAATTTGAAATACTTACTGAAATTTTCGTTTGAAATACACAAATGTGATGAAGGCTTACCTGGGACTATTATGATGCTGAGCGACGACTTTCTTGAGGTAACTATCAGGGCTCCCTCTCACTGAACATTCCACATCGAGCATGCTCAGTAAACCAGTTCTCTGTAAAACAAAAAAAAAATAAATAAAAATAAATAAAAATAAAGCATTTTAAGTTTTGTCAAATTTTACTCAAAAAACATATTTGGGCAGAATTAAGGGTTTGAGAGTTTAAAATACCTCCTATTAAATACTATAATTTGGTTATATAAAGAATTTTATTATCCAAAAATTCCCAATTATTATTTCTTCTTTAATCTGTTATTTGTTTTTACTTTTTAAGAATTTAATAATGTTTGTTTGGAAGATAAATTAAAAATAAACACTGTAAATTTTCTACCTTATTATTATTATATACAGTAACAACTAATGATGCCAATCAGTTGTTTTAAGGTTGGTGCCATCTGGTGCTATTAGATTTTCACAAAATATTTATGCAGAATTAAGGGTTTGAGAGTTTAAATACCTCATATATAATTTGGCTAAATAAAGCAATTTTTTATTTAAAAATTCCCAATTATTAGTATCATTATTATTTCGTTTTTAATCTGTTAGTTGTTTTTTTTTAAGAATATAATAATGGTAGTTTTGAATATAAATTAAAAACCAGCACTGTAAATTTTCTGCCAAACAAATTATTTACTTTTTTTACAATAGCAACTAATGGCGTCAGTCAGTTGTTTTAAGGTTGGCACCATCTGGTGCTATTAGATTTTAAAAATAAAAAACATGACTTCAGTTATATACATCTAGCAGATATAACCTAGTGTTGCTCTATTACAAATAACAAATAGAAAGAATTTTTAGTTTTACAAATTTTACAATTAAGTTTAAATACCTCACATATAATTTGGCTAAATAAAGCAATTTTTAGCCAAAATTGCCAATTAATATTATTATTATTATTTTAATCTGTTAGTTGTTTTAATTTTTTAAAGAATATTGTAATGTTTGTTTAAAAATAAATTAAAAACCAACACTGTAAATTTTCTACCGAATTATTATTATATTTTTACAATAACAACTAATGGCGTCAGTCAGTTGTTTTAGACTGGCGCAATCTGGTGGTGTGAAAATCTAATAGCAACATTAAAAATGTTAGTTAAATGTAATGCTAATGTTATTAGTGTTAATTTGGAAGATAAATTAAAAACCAACATTGCACATTTTAAATTTTCTACTTCGTTATTATTTTATTTTTTTACAATAACAACTAATGACGTCAGTCAGTTGTTTTAGACAAGCGCCATCTGGTGGTGTGAAAATCAAATAGCAACAAAAAAATAATGTTTTTATTTAATTAAAAAATAATAAATTCAGAGGGAAAAACTTAATTTCTATGTATTATAACCTTTAAGTTATGCTGGAATATATACACATGCATTTATCCATTTTTTTAACCATATATTATATTTAAAAAAATTTAGTGGCAATTATAAAAATTTATAATTCTTTCTCACATTAATAATTTTATTAATAATAAATGTTTTTAATGTTTAATTTATGTTTTAGAGAAGTCAACAACTTTCTTCTGCATAAATTGAATTGAAGTTCAAGTTTAATGCTGAATACTTACCAGTGAAGATATGAGGTCTATACAAGGTACATTGTCCACATAGTCCACCTGCAGATCACTCTGCACTCCCTCCTCTCTGCAAGATTCAATGCTGCTCTTAAAAACATGAGTGTTGTAGAAATGTTGTAAGGTTTCTGCGCACAGGTTGATGCACAAATGTTCTAGGTGACTTGGCTGAAAGATGAAAACGAACCAAAATCAATACACTTCAAAACATTTAACCAGATATATATTTTACTGCGTAATTTTCAATATCTATTTGAGGAAAATGTTTTAACTATAGAGATGTATTTACTTTGCTAGCTTCAAAGCCAAACATGTCCAGTATGCCTATGAAGCCGTCGGTGGCGTGCCTCACTGCGGAATTCAGTACTGTCATTGACTTTGAGGCTTTTACACCTCCAGAGCCGATTGTGGAAGCGTGTTGACTACTGTTTTCTGCAAGGTAATGGTAAATAATGAGTAATATTAAAACAGATAAGGAGAGCATTATACAGGAGGATTCAAAAGTCATTACAAAATTTTAAAATAAATGCGTTTGCAAAGAAAGACAGAAATGAAGCCGGATTTTTAAAAATAATTAAATTTAACAATAATTAATCATTAATATACAGTTAAAATTAATTACATTATTTCAAATAATAAAAAAAATAATTACATTATTTCAAATAATAAAAAATTAATTTAATCATAATAATAATAAAAAAATTTTGCCCACCAGATGGTGCTATGATTTTAACTGCTTTGTTTTATTTAAGATTATGAGAAACAGATTAATAGCTAATTATTGATAAATGCAACTTTTTATCATTCAGCTACAACTTTTAGATGATGCACCACACTATTCACACACATATCTGATGATAAGTCATACACAGAGCACAGTATAAGGGAGTATTTTTGGAATGCATCTTTCAATATTGCCACCAACCCTGACTTTTCAAGCTGCATTTTTAATTTCAAGTATCCCCATGAGAAAAAGTCATAGGGTGGAAAGTTGGGAGATCTGGATAGCCATAGATGAGTAAAGGATCGAATGAGAACACGGCTCTTTGCAAATGTTGAACATAGCAGTCATTTACAGACATAGCAATATGTGAGGGTGGTCAATCCGAAAATGTTTTTTACCATGTATAAAAAATGCTAAAAAGGAAGAAAAGGACAACTGTTTAACAGCTGTCTCAAAAATATGTTGCTAGTTAAAAGCTGTGCTTTATACACCCCAAAGTAAATAACCGTTCATAAAATATAAAGCTAATTCGAAAAATAAATAACTCTAATTAAAAAAAAAAATTACTCTGGCATTAATATTTTAATTATCTGTAACAAAAAGCATCTTTTTATCTTTGTTTTTAATTTTTGACTTAAACATCACCATACATATTCAATGTGTTAAATTTTCCCCTGTTATACTGAGCACAAATATGGCAAGAGAAGGGCAATTGATATAAAGAATAACGTATAACAATTAGTAGTTTTTAAATATAAAACACGAAAATATTAGTACAAAGATTTTATTCATTGATTCCGTAAGCAGTTTTTAAGAATGGTTTTTGCGTACTTCAGTTTGATAAGATATATCAGAAGATCATATCTTTAAGTAGTAAACCGATGTAAAACTTGGTTTGTACATTGAAGTAATTATTTATAAAATATATCCCTAAGGCTACTGAGAGTACATATTTTCAATCTGCAAAAATGAAAGATGTAATTTGCTACTTGTTGCTAAGCTGGGAAATTTAATTATTAGGATTTACAATGAATTTACCTTTGAAAACAAAATATGACACAAAAATTAATTTCATATAGTGGAATAGAGAAACAGTGGGCGGTATAGTACCTGTTTGATTGTGGACGGATTCGTTGCTGTCCGAGCTGAGAGTTCCTGAAGTGGAGCCCAACCTCTTGAGACTGTTGGCTCGTCGTACGATGGTGGCCACGGTTCGGCAGTACAGAGCTTTGGCGAGGGCATCTCTCGTGGTTGTAGCCTGAAAGCAACAAAGGTATGGATTCTACATAAAAATAACTCCTTTCCAGTCATAAAATTGTAAAAAAAACTAAATACTTATGAAATTACAGCAAAATTGTTAAATACTTTGAAATTGAAAAATTGCTACTGAATGATTAAACACTGATATGAAATTGAAAATGCTTAAACACAGATGTGAACTGAAAAAAACTAAATACTTATGAAATTGAATGATTATCACTGATATGAAATTGAACTGATTGATTAAACACTGATATGAAATTGAACTGAATGATTAAACACTGATATGAAATTGAACTGAATGATTAAACACTGATATGAAATTGAACTGATATGAATGATTAAACACTGATATGAAATTGAACTGAATGATTAAACACTGAAATGAATGAAATTAAACTGATTGATTAAACACTGATATGAAATTGAATGGCCATCACTGATGAAATTGAACAAATGATTAAACACTGATATGAAATTGAAGCATTGAGCAAATGAGAGAGCATTATGTATTGATTTAAAGTGGATTTTCGATACTAAAATTTCACGTCATAGAACGACAGCCAATCGGAGACCTGTATAGATGGGATATATTGCAATTAGAAAGTGCTCTAGGACACGAGGTTTAAATATTTGGTAGAGACCCACTTTTATGCAGTTCAGTGGTGGGGTTTGACGCTTGAGATAGTAGTGCTGAAATTGCTGACCACTTCCAACGCCCGCAGCCAGCGTTTTAGTTCAAATGTTTTGGAGACAGAAGTGAAAGGAGGAAATAAAATTGATTGGTAAACGTTTAAGTAGCTATTTAATATTATAGGTGAAACAAAAAAAAAAAAAAAATAAATAAATAAATTTATAAGATTTTTAAATTTGAAGTTACGATTTTATTTATTTTTTTTTATCAATTATAACTTAATAAGTTCGGAAATGAAGAGCCTCTGATGTTCTATAAACTAAATATAATCTTCAAGTGGGTCAACCTTGTCAAAATATTATGTGTGTGAAAAAAAATATATCGCTAATTTATTTTTACTATTGATATCTTGAAAAGATTAATATGAATAGCATAATGAACAGAAATGTAGAAAATGAATAAAAATTTAGCAATAAAGAATAGAAATGCAGCAATAAGGAATAGAAATGTATTAGCACACTCACAAGCTTCGCATCACAAAGAGATTTGACTAATTGTCCCCGAACGTTGTGCGTGCGTGTGGTCAGGCCTCTGAACAGGGCGACACTGGACACGCCCAGCAGAGTGGCCACGGCTTTCATCTCAGCTGCAAATAATAATTTCAATTAAATAACATCTTCTATTTACACAATAATTCTAAATAAGTTACATAATAAAATGATTGTAAGATTTTTGTAGTGCTTACTAGTTTCTCAGTAAAGCATTAATAAAAAAACTCAGCATTCAGCAATTTTGAAAACTACAAACAAGACACATTTTGAAGAACAAAAAACTTTAAAATGCCAATTTTTAATCATAATTGATTCTCTGATTCCTCAAATTTTTCATGATATTTTTCTCAAATAATTTTTTTTTAATTTTCTTTTTCCTTCTTTATAATTAAACAAGTAATATAAAAAAAAAAAAAAAAAAAATTTTTAAGTCAATTCCTACTTTTTTTTTTTTTTTTTTTTTCACTATATTGCGAAAGTCCTTTATAAATCATTTTCATTCATTTTTTAAGTTTATCTGGCGCCATCTTTTGGTAGATATAAGCAACTTAAATCTAAAAAAACTTTAATTAATTAATTAAATTTAATTATTGAATTAGTATTTGAAAAACTGTATTAACATCCAGTGTCATCCACTACAAGTTAAAAAAAAAAAAAAAAAATGTATTTGAACGTGAGTGGATAAATAAAAAGTATTTTATGAGCGATTGAAAATTTGAACAAGATATATATAGGAAGAATGTGAGCTAATAGAAGGAATTGGAAAAGAATTCGATAATAAAACAATATCATATTTTTAAAATCAACTTTAAAATATTTCTGACAATACTTTTTTAATTTTTTTTTTTTTTTGTTTCCTTTTTGATAATAAAGTTATCTTTTTCTATACTTTTTAATGTTGTCTTTTCCTATATTTTTTTCTATTTTATTAAGAAATTTAATCTAAATATTAGTTATGTAACATAAAAATATCTATTAATTGAATTCAATTATTGTCTTTGATTATCGAATAATATTATTTTTCGAATAATAATCTTCGATATATCTTCTTACCATTTCCTCCTTTGATATCCACTTCCATGCCAGCTCCATCGATGAATTGTATATTGCCAAGGAGCAAGATGGCTGCCAGCACCCTCACGACGTCCATGGATGGTATACCTAATACTGATAGGCAGGTCTGTAACGAAACGAGGATTTTATTCAACAAAGAAAATCGTATTTGAAATAGTTTTCCCATAGTATTATGATTTTTCTTATAACTCATTAATATGAAGTCTTTATTAAAATCGAAATATCTATCTTTTTTTTTTTAAAAAAAAACAGCATATATTTTAAAATATTAAAAATCAAACTAAACAAATAATGCTTATTAACATAATTCAACTATTAACAATTCATTTATTATTTATTACTATTCAATTATTAACATAATTCTAATAAGGCTTTAATTCTTTGAAAATGAGATTTTTCTTACAGGTGTCAATTTTTTTCCCTTTCTAAACACGAAAATTTTCATTAAATTTGAAAGATTAAAAAAAAAAAAAAAAAAAAAAATCATAATTATTAACCATAACTATATAAATTAAAATTAACTATAACTTATCCCGGTTATAGAATAAATTTTTAAACTGGAATAAAAAAATTCAAATTTCAGTTATTGCTCTGAGGAACAACTTAGTTATTTCAAATTTTGCTGCAATTGAACAAAGCAGCAAATATAATAATATAAATATAACATAATATAACAATAAATATAGTAATATTTCAAACAAAATGAAAACCGCAAATATAATAATAATAGTCACAAACTTGTCATAACATTTAATAAAACATTTAGTCATTGAATAACAATGAATATAAAGACCAAATAATTGCAAAATGAAAACATAACATTATAGAAAGCATTAGTATAACCCTTTGCAAGAAGAGTGTTTGATAAAAAATGATTAAGTTACCATCAAATAACCAATAAACCTACCTTCCACGCTTCGAACCTCTGAGCATCTTCTGTCTCATTTTGGGTGATATCTCCCTGGTTTAGGTAACAGAGATTGTGTAAGGAGTAACCAGCGAGACTCAGTTGCGCTAAAAATACACAAAATCACACATATTTTCAATGGCAGAATCATTATGACAGTTGATTTTTTAACAATGAATCATTAATAAGTTATGAAATCTTAAATTAATTATTTATTTATTTTTGCACAATTTAAGTAAATAAATAAAAATCAGTTTGCGTTTCTTAATTCATCATGTGTAAGTATGCTCTTTTTTTGCTGAACTGTAACGAATAGACCATGAAAATTATAGTTATATATTCTTTTTAACCTTACACATTGTTATATGTTTTGAAAATATTACAGTAGTTATTGGATTTACCTAATAGTATACAATGTTTATTAAATCATAGATCAAATATCATTTACAAGAATATCAACAAGATTAATGAGCCATAAGAGCATCAACAACTAAAAGCCAAAGAATAATCTAACATTCAATAAGCGTAGTCATCCACGAAGAAGTCAGCTATGGTATTAAAAGAAAATCATCCATGTTAAATTACCACAAGAATTTTTAAAATAATTATAGTTTTGTATTAACTATTCTCACATCTGCAGCATTCTCTCAGTAACTAGTTAATTCAACAATCAACTTCTATATTCAAAAGAAAATCAATCACATTAAATTACCACAAAAATATTAAAATCTCCAACAAGAATTTTAAAATAGTCCACAATTTTACATTAATTAAGCTGACATATGCAGCATTTCAGTCTAGTTGATTCAACAATCAAGATATTAAAAGAGAATCAACCAGGTTAAATTCAAGAAAAAATCACCAAGAAAACTTTTAAAACAGTCAAAGTTTTTATAGTAACTAAAGAATCAGCATTCCATCAGTAACTAGTTGATTCAAATATCAACTTCGATATTAAAAGAAAATCAAAATTATCACAAGAATATTTAAATCCCCAACAAAAATTTTAAAAAGAAACCAATTTTTGTATCAACTCGAATCACATCTAGTTAATTCAACAATCAACAAAAAAATCAACAGGTTAAATTACCACAATAATATTAAAATCACCAACAAGAATTTTAAAATAGTTAACAGTTTTATATTAACTAAACTTACATCTACAGCATTCCATCAGTAACTAGTTAAATCAATCAACTTAAGGTCTTTTGCATAATTTTATTATATTCCCAAGAATTTTTGTCGACAACATTTTCATAATTCCTTAACAATACGAGTTCTTCTAGATTTTTGAAAATATTTATCCATTTATTTTTAAATTCTGAAATATAAATTTTTTGTGTATTTTTATGCATCCTATTTTTTGCCAACATCGCAGACCTCGTGCTAAGACACCAGCTTGTTCACACCTAATACAAACAATTCTAAACCTGTCTCTGGCATTTCCTTAATGAATAGCTATTTTCTTGAAACATAACAAATTTTTGTATATTTTAGCAATAGAAAAATGTTAAAGAACAATATAAACATGGAACAGGTTTACAGTACAGCAGCAATTTTCTTCATGTTTTTTGTTTCAGTGGTTACTTACCTCGTTCTTCTTGCGTAAGACCGGCTAACATTTGGTAAAATATGTGGTAGTTCTTCTCATTAGGAAGTAAGCGAATGACCCGTGTCTGCAAAAAGGAAGAAATATTTTACTCGAAACAGAAACCTTATACATTCCAAACCATATTCTTAACTATTCATTTTTTAAGGCACATTTTCATTCATTAAAATTTTAATGGGGATTAGTATTATATTTTAATGTGGATTATCATGTATATATTAAAATAATTAGGGTTTCTTTAAAAGCAAAAACACTTTTTTAAAAATTATTTCGTACTAGTGTACTTACGCCATGCTTGTAAGGAAGTTGTTAGTTACTTATATACTTCTATTCACATATTTATTTATTATATTACTAACATATACTCTGGCGAGAATTTTTTTTTTTTTTGCCATAATTCTGCAAGAAATCTCTTGGAGAGACAGGAAATTCAGAATAGATACAATACTTTGTGCTTAAAGGATGAAAATTTAATAGAATGGGTACAGAATAGAATCAAACAAAAAAAAAAAGGATTATCCAAAGAGTAACGTTGGTCAAATGCTTTGTGCCTAAAGAGAGAATGACAAACAAACTTCCCTTAGCTGGGCTGGTGGCCAATTGGCTAACACTTTGGCTATTGGGGCTACATGCTTCAGGTTCGAATCCTGGCTGTGGGCATGGATGTTTGTGAGTGGTTCGGAACTGTAGGTCCAAGTCTAATTAGCCCAAAGTGTGCACAAAATAACCATGGAGCGACAAACCAAATCTATTCTTAATTTTATTTTATTACATTTTATTAACTTTTATATTAAATCCAATTTCAGTCAGGGGAAAAAAAAAAAAAACCGCGTGAATATCATTCAGAAATTCACCATAAATCACGAATGAAAAAAAAAAAAAATTCACATAATAAAGGAACACTGGCTTTTAATATTATTCACAAATGTAACGAATGGGTTCGTCAGAATTTTATATTAAAGTACTTTTGATTTTAATTTTTTGATAGTAAGTAGCATTATTAACAATGCAGTATCTCTGGCGCTCGGTACCACAGGTTTCGGGTTCATGTCTCGGCTGTGCCATGGATGTTTGTAGTGGTTCGAATCCCCTTTAAAGCCGTAGGTCTCGGTCTAATAGGATCGTAGAGCGTTGCGGGGGGCATTGTTGCTCCGCGTTCGTGGCTTATCTTCAAGTTACACGCGCCCCATGGGTAATGCAAAATGAGTAATGTCTGTGCAGCACTTGCCTTAAGGCAACAAAGGCAGCTGTCTAAGTGTTTGCCAGCTGCATTAGCAGAAAAAAAAAACAAAAGAAAAAAAAAACAATGCAGTATAATAAATAAATAAATAATGTGTACTGTATAATGTATTAATACAGTATACATTATTTATAATTCAGGTTTATTAAACAGAATAAAATATGAGTATTGACTGATGGTGAATTCTTTGTTGAGAGTTTCTGTAGTAAATATTTCTCCAATAGATTTTATTGCTTTCAGTTAAAATAATAATTAATTAATTATAATTTTAATTTTGTAGAATCTGAACTGATGGAAGAATTCTGAAGAAGCTGAATTAAAATACCATTTATGGCTAACAAAGATCTCAATTTTAATTGTTTTTACGCGAATTATTTTTTACACGTTTTTGATTTAAACAAGAATTAGAAAAAAAAAAAAAAAAATTAATTCTCTTTCACACCACTTATTTTGATTTAACGCGATCGACCCAAATCCTAAGTATAAAATTGGGCTTTACTTTTATTTTTATAACTGCGCCATTTCAGACGAGAAGTGTAATGCGATTTCCATTTGTGGGAATTCCGCGAATCTTATAACCTCAATATGGAATTTTGTCTTTGGTGTTCAAAGGGAAAAGCATCGATTTGGAGTTTATAAATCTTTGTTTTATTAATTATAATTGAAATATTTTTTGGTATCCCTTGCATAACGTCACATAATTCACCTATAACAAAAGCGAAAATTAAAGCGATCTCTTTTTGCATATTAAAATTCATATTTTAGATTTGCTTGCAACTGAACAAGGTCTAACATCTGTAGGAAAGTATCTTGGTCTACATGATGCTACTGTAAGAGCTATCAAGAAAAATGATGCTGCTATTAGAAAGTCAATATGTTCTTGAACCTCTTGAATAAAATACATGTTTCGAAAAATTTGGGATCTAAAAACAGAGTGCGACCTTTAAAATAGTAGTAGTTTTTATGTTTGTTTTTCAGGCTTTTTTTCGTACTTGGTCTATGATGAATAAAGTAAAGAATTCAATAACTTTATGTAAACAAACTGTTTTTCTTGTTAGACATGAATAAATAGGTAAATAACATTGCTGCAAATATTCTAGAGTTATTCAATAATATGAGGTCTTATTTTAAATGCTCAGTAACTCATTAAATACGAAATATTTTACAATTTAAAATTAGTACTCAATATATTTAGAATATTTTTTATTTCATTTTTTATTGCAAGTATAATGACGTATTTTGTATTGGCATGCAATTGTATTCCATTGAGATAAAGGGACAACGACATAGATTAAAATGCACAGCGAATTATAAGCGCAATTCGTATGACTGTTAATTGAATAAATAAGCATGCTCACCTGATCCAAAAAGTAACAGTGAATTTTGGTTCTGTAAAGAGCTCCATCAGTTACTTGCACTTCTATAAAGTGACCCTGAAATAAAAGAAACAAACATTAAAAGCTAAATTCAAAATAAATAATTTCTTTCACATCAAACAATGGTTAAATTAAATGTCTTACTCTAATTATTCTCCGAAAACAGCAGGGACATGTAGATAGTTTCTCTTCACAATTTGATTTGAATTGTAAAATCTTTCTTCACAGTGTTTACTTATGAAGAATTGTTTATTTTATTTACACTTGTAAATTGAATACGATTACTGTTAACCCCACCACCCCTTTTTCCTGTCAGTTTTCCCATTCAAAGATTGTTTTCATTATAAACAATTAATCTATCTGGAGTTATTTCCCTTGCTTCTTTCTTCACATGAAAAGTCGGCAAACAGCAATAGTATTCCAAAGAAGGTTTCCGAGAAACCAAGTTCGGTTTGGTTTCTCGCTCTATGGTCACTTTTTTTCACACTTTGGGCTGATTAGACCGGGACCTACAGTTTAACGTGGATTCCGAACCACTGACAAACGTCCAAGCAAAGGCCAGTACATGAACCTGAAGCCTATAGTACCAAAGGCCACAGCACTAGCCAATTGGCCATTAGGCCGCCTTAAATATGTTGCAGCAAGCTAATTTGTTTTTATTTTTTTCATTTCTTGCTCCTTTCATTTTGAAATCGGTTTTACACTCAAAAATAGTAGTTCCCTATCAGATTTAAGACGTTTACATTTAAAATTATCATAACAAAAAGCAATGTGATATTTATCATGCTTGCTACTAAATTTTAAATATTGCGATACTTACTACGGAGTTCTCGAAGTTGATAAATGTATTAAAAAATTATTCGGTGACCATAAAATTTGATAAAAAAAATATATTACATTTAAACTTATATCGTCACATGATTTACATTTCTAATTATATGATCGTATTTATATTATTTAATGTTGTTTCTTCTAATGCAGCTGGCAATAGAGACAGTTATCTTTATGTCATAAGCAAAAAGCTTATGGCTAATGTTACTCCTTTAGCCGTGATTAAATATTACTCATTTAGCACTACCCCTTTTTCTACGTGTAGCTTAAAGATATGATACGGGTTTAAGTAAAACTATCACCACATCGCTCTACAATCATATTATATTGGGACCTACTGTTTCAGTGGATACCGAACAACTACAAACATCCATGGCACCTTCGGGACTCGAATCCGAAACCTATGGTACCGAACGTCAGAACGCTAGCCACTTGGCCATCAGTCCCCGCAGTATTTAATGTCTATATTAAAAGAAATACCTATCTGTTCCTTTAAATATATTGAGTAGCTAATTTCTGAAATGCTTTCCTATATTTGATGCCAAATTTTAATCAAAATTTTCAATTATTTTCCTTCAAAATTTGAACAATTATAATCACTTTCTTTTCGTTTGACAACAAAAAAACGAAAACTTCCACGATGTTTTTTTTACACAAAATATTTCTCACGCATTTATTTTCTCCTCAGAAAATAAACATTAATTCATTTCAACATCATTTTTTTACCAATTGAAACAGGTTTACAAAGGACTGTTACCCACAAAACATCAAAGATTGTTCTCTGATGAATTAACCAACGAGTAATAAATATCGTATCGGTAACATTGAATGAAATCCCACCCAATTAAAAACTCTGTCGCGAACCTTCAAAAAAATATTTATGCAAAAAAAAAAAAAGATTAAATTTCACGTTAATTAAAAGCTTATATTGAATTCCTCAGAGAGCTGATAAGATGCGTAATTTCTTATTCACAAGATGTTCCGATGATATTCAATGTATCAGATAACTTGATTGACGAGCCGATAATCGAACTGATGCTCATGGCAGAACATTGAATCGATCGGGTGAACATGAATTCTTGAGGACAACGTTTCTAACCTCACCAAGGACACTGACACATATGAACAAGTTCATATTTTTTCATAATTAAAATTAATGTAATTAAAAGATAAAAAAAAGTATGAAAAATTAACAGTAAAAAGAAAAAGAATTTAAAAAAACCTTAAATTTATAAAGTACAGATTGTGTAAGTACAGAATATGTCAAAGGACAATGTGAAATGTGTACTGAACCAGCATGCCATCATTATATAAAATGTTGTTTTTGTCTAAAAAGTGCTTATTTATTGCTTTTCTAATTGCTTCTTTCCATTGGCACGTGCGGCCTGATGGTAGATTAGCTAGATCTCTGGCCGTTGGTACCACGGGCTTCAGATTCGAATTCTGGTGGTGGAATGCATGTTTGTGAGTGGTTTGGAATCCGCGTTAAATTGTAGGTCCCGGTCTAATTAGCCCAGAGCGTGAACAAAATGACCAAAAAGTTCATAGATAACTTGATAATTGAGAAACATCAAAGTAGAAAAAAAAAATTATGGGACTTGGGAGAAAAAAATTCCGCTTATTATCTTACACAATTAAATGGATAATAGTATGTGTAATATATATAGAGAGATTTAAGGACTACAAATCAAATCAAACCAATCTTTATTGGCGCAACAACAGCATGGTGGGCCAAGGCCTTCTGCCTACTTGCAGATTTCGAGACAGGGGAAGTTTTCTTTTTATGGGGTAGGGTTGTTGTAGCCTTACGCCCAACGCTCTACGGTATATATCTTTGGCACCGCCAGGACTCAAATTGACTTTGGCATTCGAGCGCAAGAGCGCTAGTGAGTGAGAAAGCTCGCCCATTCTTCTGGTTTACTTAATGATTTTAAAATAAAAGCATTAAAACAGTTTTTTTTTTTTTTAAATAAAATCATTTTACTCTTATACATTTGTTTTTGCTTCAAACAAGTTATTTTAATTAATTTCAACATGATTTTGAATTCACACGCAGCATAGTTTAGTTTAGTTTAGTTTGGTTTGGTTTATCGCTCTACGGTCATTTTGTGCACACTTTAGACTAATTAGACTGGGTCCTACAGTTTAACATGGATTCCGAACCACTAACAAACATGCATGCCACCACCAGAATTCGTACCTGAAGCGTATGGTACCAAAGGCCAGTTTGGTGTGTCGCTCTGCGGATTTTTTTTTTTTTTTGCACACTTTAGTCTAATTAGATCGGAGCCTCAGTTTTAACAGAATTCCGAGCCACTCACAAACATCCAGGCCATTGCCAGGATTCGAGCCTGAAGTCAGTGATACAATGACCACAGAGCTAGCCAATTGGCCATGAGGCCACTCATATATGAGGAGAAGGGATGGATATAAAATCTTCAATACTTACAGAATACAAACTATGTCTGCATAACAATTTTGTTTCACTTAATTTTCTTAACCTTGTAGGAACATAATATACAAGCTGAACAACACACTCTTTATGATTTCGACTCTCTGATTAGATCTCTTACCGGATATTGATGAGAAAGAACTAATCACCAAAATCAGTCTACCTTGAAAACCGCAACTGATGAAAATTCAATTTTAACGACAAGTTTCAGGAAAAAAGTCTAGCCACATTTTAAGCCCCGAGCAAAATATACGCAGGCACTTCTTTTCTGTACAAAACTGAGAACCTTGAACTATCACATGTAGCAGACGGAAAATCCGGAACGTTTGATTATGCCTTTAAATGGTCTCTTGAAGCACTATTTAAATGGATTGTCCCTATATCTGCCCCTTTTTAGGGTGCCGTTAACCTTGATTAGTATACGAATCTATTTTTATGCCTCGTTATTCTTGAATGAATGGCTAAAAATTATGTGCGATGCGCCTTTTCAACCATTTTGCAACTTTAGTGTAGAATACATTTTGGCATATAATTTTGAGAAAAATCGTTATCTTTATAAGTTCCTTTTTTCGTAAGCATTTATCTTTTTTTTTCAGTTAGTGAGGTCACAAGCAATATATGGCCAAATGCAGTAAGGATTTATGAATAGAGCATAGCATCATGATTCGTTACATAATGATTGGCGATGACTTGGCGACATTTTTACATTTGGCGCAAAGTGGTACTACGCTAATGGAAAATGTCCATCTATTTTGTAAAGTGACATGGCATAATGGAGCAGCTGATTTCAATAGTTTGGTTTGGTTTCTCGCTCTACGGTCATTTTGTGCACACTTTAGACTAATTAGACTGGGACCTACAGTTTAACGTGGATTCGAAATCACTATTACTACACCACATCATTATGTCTAGAACTGAGTTGTGCTTACAGTTTGTGAATGATGTGGGTGACAAATCTGATTGGGCTCTGTGACGCTCTACGGTCACATGAGATCGGGAACCTACGACTTAAAGTAGATTCCAAACCACTACACACATCCATGGCACTGCTGGGATTCGAATCTCGAAACCTGTGGTACCGATCAAAAGAGCGCTAACCACTAGATCATAACCTCTGGAAAGATTTGGCCAATTTTAAACCAATTTTATTAGCAAATATCTTTGTTCATTATCTGTTTTTATTAAAGACTATATTATTAGAAAACAAAGTTATATATATAAGATTAACATTTTTATTATCTGTTCATACAAATCTAAAGTTAATCAGAAAAAGAAGGATGAAAGAAGAAATGATAAGAAATTTGAAAATGCAAAATTCGTATTCATCTAATAAAGTTTTATAAAAGATATAAATATTCAAGTATCATTAGTAACTCTAACAGTGAAGAGTTAAAAATTTATAAATAGTCTATACATTTCTCTTGCAGTTTTTAAAAAAAGGCAACGAAATGAGAATATTAAGGAAAAAAAGTGAAGAGAGAGAAAAACAAAAAGCGAATCCAATAAAAAAAAAGTTCTTCTTTTGAAGTTTCTATCTACACCGGAATGATTCAGTCCAGAAAAGATCCTGTTCAGACAGCGGAAGACATGAATAAGACATAAATTTTATACCACAGCAGTTATTATGCAGTGGATTCCAGTATAACGTGGATTCTGAACCACTAACAAACATCCATATCACCGCAAGGATTCGCATCTGCAGCCTGTGGTACCAAAAGCCAGAACGCTAGCCAATTGGCCACCAGGCAGCTCTGGCCATAGGAGAGCGGCCTGGTGGCCAATCTTATCAATCTCTCGGCATCTGACACAAGATTTGGCCAATTTTAAACCAATTTTATTAGCAAATGTCTTTGTTCATTATTTATGTTTATTATATATATATATATATATCTAAAAATAAATACAGTCCGTCAAAGTCAGACTACAGAAATTTGAGCACAATATTTTTGAGTGGTAATTCTCGCTATAAGAGTGCCTTTGGTAAGATTTGGCTTATTTTTAAACTGATTTTATTGGCAAATATCTTTCCTAATAGATATCATTGCAAATATCTTGGTTCATTATCTATAATTATTAAACACTATATTATTAGAAAAAGCTATATATATAATAAAGATTAACATTTTTATTATCTCTTCATACAAATCTAAAGTAAAAACTTTTGGCAGCCAGAATAGGAAAGATGAAATAAACGATAAGAAATTTGAAAATGCAAAATTCGTATTTATCTAATAATTTTTTCATAAAGGATGTAAATTTTCAACTATCGGTAATTATCTCTAAGAGCGAAGAGTTAAAAATTTATAAATAGCCTATAAATTCTCACCGAAATGAAAATATTAGAGAAAAAAGATTCTATCTACACCGGAATGATTTAGTCCAGGTAAGATCCTGTTCAGACACGAATAAGACAAATTTTTACCACAACAGTTATGCAGTTTAACGTGGATTCTGAATCACTAACAAACATCCATGCCATAGCCAGGATTCGAACTTAAAAACCTGGGGTACCAAAGGCCAGAGCTATAGGCAATTGGCCATCAGGCCGCTCGCCAAAGGAGTGCATCTGGCAAGATTTGGCCAATTTTAAACCAATTTTATTAACAAATGTCTTTGTTCATTATCTATATTCATTAAAGACTTCGATATATCACTATTAGAAACAGTTATATACATATATATATATAATAAATACAGTCCATCAAGTCGGACTATAGGAATTTGAACACAAAATTTTTGAGTGGTAATTCTCGCTACAAGAGTGTCTCTGGCAAGATTTGGCCTATTTTAAACCAATTTTATTAGCAAAATATATATACATTAATATTAAGTAAGGATTAACATTTTTACTATCTCTTCATACAAATCTAAAATTAAAACTTTAGGCGATGATAAAAGGAAGGACGAAAGAAATTATAAGAAATTTGAAAATGCAAAATTCTATTCATCTAATAATATTTCTAAAAGATGTAAATTTTCAACTATCAGCAGTTATCTCTGACAGCGAAGAGTTAAAAATTTATAAACAGTCTATAAATTTCTCTTGCAGTTTTTTTTTTAAAAAGGCAACGAAATGAAAATATTAGAGAAAAAAAGATAGTGAGAATCAAAAGCGAATCCATTAAAAAAAAGTTCTTCTGGAGTTTCTATCTACACCGGAATGATTTAGTCCAGATAAGATCCTGTTCAGACAGCGAAAGACATGAATAAGACATAAATTTTAGAACCGCAGCGAGCGAGATCGTAATTGTGGTACTTGAACATTTTTTATGATAGGCAACAGACAATAAAAAATTTCCGCATTACTGAAATCATGCAAAAAAAAACCTCGGATGCTACAAAAAGAACTAAATATGTGGTCTTTGTGCGACTACACACAGTCCGGCTCTTCCGGCACTTATCCAATCAGATAAACAGTTACTTAACTCGTCATCGCCCACGCAGAAACAGAATTTCTGATTGGATTGGTTTCTACGTAAACGATAGGCGTGTCCACCTTTTTTTTTTTTTTTTTTTTTTTTTTCCAGCAATGATTGACGTGCCCCGCGGTTCTCGGGGAGCCAATGACCAGAAGCCGGAGTTCAGCTCTTAACTGTCTGCACATTCCAAATGAGATTTCTTTTCAAATCAAAGCTCTTCTTTGGTTCATTATCTCTGCCGTTTATTTGTATTCATCGGTTGCGACTTCTGCATCATGAGCATATGTCACTGTCACTGCGGGCTAATAGGACACCGAAGGGCATTATAACGAAGGTGTATAATGAAGGACATAATTGCTTGTGCTCTATAATTATTCAATGGCACTGGAGTTTTCCTGTCCTCGTCAGCATTTATTTGACCACAGAAATAACATGGAGTCCTTTTCCGAGAACTGTAATTTTGTGCGGAAGGATGGAAAAGCACGTTATTACGTATGATAAGTGATACGCACGTTCGTCCATGCAAATGAGAATTCAGCAACGTGCATTTAGATTTCTGTCGTTTGATTGAGTTGGACAGTATTTCACGATTAAAAGATTTAAGTAAATGTTAAAATATGAAAGCATGATTCCGTTTGGTTTATCACTCTACTGTCATTTTGTGCACACTTTAGGTTAATTAAACGGAGACCTACAGTTTAATGTGGATTCCGAATTACTCACAAACATCCATGCAGTGGAGTTTTCCTGTCCTCGTCGGCATTTATTTGACCACAGAAACAACATGGAGTCCTTTTCCGAGAACTGTAATTTTTGTGCGGAAATGCACGTTATTACGTATGATAAGTGATACGCACGTTCGTCCATGCAAATGAGAATTCAACAACGTGCATTTAGATTTCTGTCGTTTAATTGAGTTAGACAGTGTTTAAAGGATTTAAATAAATGTTTTTGTGTTAAAAAAGTTGAATATGAAGGCATGATTTGATTTGGTTTGTCGCACTACGGTCATTTTGTAACACTTTATGCTAATTAGACAGGGACCTACAGCTTAACGTGGATTCCGAACCCCTTACAAACCTCCATGCAACTGGCAGGATTAAAACCTGAAGCCTATGGTACCAAAGGTCAGTTTGGTTCGTCCCTCTACGGTCATTTTGTGTACACTTTAGACTAATTAGACAGGGGCTTAAAGATAAATGTGGATTCCAAACCACTCACAAATATCCATGCACTGGAGTTTTCCTGTCCTCAAACGCACCAACGACCAGAGGGCTAACCAATTGACGATCAGGCTGCTCACATAGGAAGAGGGATATGTTTTGTCCCTCTACGGTCATTTTTGTGCACACTTTAGGCTAATTAGACCGGGACCTATAGTTTAACGTGTGGATTTCGAACCCCTAACAGACATCCACGCCGCAAATTATATGATATTCCCAAAATAAAACATTCACATGTAGTATACTACAAAGTTAATTATGCTATACTCGCCATCAATTAAACAATAAACGATTCGATCATTATAAACTATGTATGCACGAATTGGAGAAATGAGTAGGCAACATCATTTTGTAAAAATAAATCATCTGCTTTTATACTATGCTATTATATATTTACCGTTCATTTACATTTTTAAAATCGCTGCTAAAAATATAAAATTTATAAAATATTAGTTTTATTTTATGCATTAAAGTTCAGAATATATTTTTTTTCCTAAATTATATAATATTCCCAAAATAAAACATTCATATACAATATACTCAAAGCTAATGATGCTATACTCGCCATCAATTAAGCAATAAACGACTCCATCATTATAAACTATGTATAGTATGCACGAGTTGGAGAAATGATTAGGCAACATCATGTTGTCAAAATAAATCATCTGCTTTTATATTATTGCAGCCAAATTCATGTTCTCCTTATTTATTTTCTCTCCACAATATGCACCCCTATAACATACTATTTTTCATCAAATTTAATCAGTGTAATCGATTACATCAAAAACATTGGCTTGCCGGGGATGATTTAAGATTCTTTTTCGTGCATGTGATGCTTTTTCACTTTTTGCTTTTTTTGGACAGCAATGATTAAATCGTAAATCCATCATCATGGAGACCGTGGCTGCTACCCATTCTCGACATTTCCTACGAATGATGAGTCCAAAGAAGGATGTGCGATGCTTTTGACCTTGGAGCATTGACTCTGGAAGACCTTTTTTTTGGCTCAAAAATGAATATCGATCGGTTTTTGAAGATGTTTATTATCATCAAGAGTGGGATAATTATTTTCTGATAAAGAAATACATAAAAAACAGGCTTTGGTGTACCTATCAGTGTAAAAGGTTTCTTCATTTGATGCATCACCTATTAAAATAGTATGACTTTTTTTAATTATCCAGATCCCTAATTGTGGTGACTAAAATAATAAATCGTGACATTTTTTTTTTTAAATGAGTCTGGAAGTTTCATCCATAATAAAAACATAGATAGTGGAAAAAGCGTGTTTGCTTAAAAACGGGTGTTTTTAACGTTCCATTTCATCCCCAGGGTTGAATAATTGATAAAAACTCTGGAAGACTTTTGGACTTGACTCAATTCATCCCCAGGAATTGGATTATTGATAAGAAACTCTGGAAGACATTTGACTTGACTCAATTCATCCCCAGGGGTTGGATTATTGATAAGAAACTCTGGAAGACGTTTGGACTTGACTCAATTCATCATCCCAGGGTTGGAATATTGATAAGAAACTCTGGAAGACGTTTGGACATGACTCAATTCATCCCCAGGAATTGATTATTGATAAGAAAATCTGAAAGACATTTGACTTGACTCAATTCATTCCCCGGGGGTTGGATTATTGATAAGAAACTCTGGAAGACGTTTGACTTGACCCAATTCATCCCCAATGGTTGTGGTGGCTAAAATAATAAATAGTGACGTTTTTTAAAATGAACCTGGAAGATGCATCCCTAATAAAAACATAGGTAATGGAAAAAGCGTGTTTGCTTAGAAACGGGTTTTTGGTTTTCAATTCATCCCCAGGGGTTGGATTATTGATACGAAACCCCAACATTATTTGCGCCGAAAGACAAAAAATATAAATACAAAATTTAATCTAGAAACTCACAGAATCTATTAGATTTATATACCTTGGCTACGTCCTCAATCTGCTCTAGATCAGTGGATTTTTAAACCAAATGAATGAATTTACCCATGAAAAGAAAGGTTAGGAATTCTATCACATCAAAATCTTCTATTATTGTTGCTAAAGTTTTATAAAATAGTTTAAATACTGCCTAGTATTAAAAAATACATGAATGCAAAAGGAGTCAGATGAAATGCAAACATAAATGAATATTTACCAAACTTAATTTTATGCCCCTTCCTTCCTATATTATATATATATATATATATATATATAGGAGCCTGATGGTCGAGTGACTCTGCGCTCTGTGCAACAGGTAAAGGTTAATGTCCCAGCCGTGCTATGGAAGTTTGTAGTGGTTCAGAATCCACTTTTAAACTTAAGTCCCGGTTTAACCCGTAAGTAATCTGACTGTAGAGTTTTGGATGTATGGCTGACAAAAAGAAGCCCGTAAAAAAGAGAAGCATCTGCTGTCTAGAAATTTGCCTGTAGACTGATGGCCTTGGCCCTCCATGGGGGCTGTTGCGGCAATGAAGAAGATTATATATACATACAGTGACTGTAAAAAATATTCATACAGTACGACAATTGATTTAAAAGAGATCCGTTCATAAAAAATTATAAACATAAATTCCATTTTAATTAATTATAAATATATAATAGAACATATTTTCACTAGTTTCATGTGAAATTGACACAAAAATAATTTTATACATGAATAAATATTTACAAAACTGAAACAATCCAACATCTTGTGGTGTAAAAGTATTCGGACACTAAAAAGAAATACAAATTTTTTTTTTTTTAGTTATTTTGTGATTGGTTTAGCCATTATGATGTAGTTAATTGACGTCATCTTGTAAGTTATCTTAATCTTCAGTGGAAATTTTAATGTAGTGAGAAACTAGAAATTCTGTAATGGGTCGTAAAAGTAAAGATACAGGTGTTTCCGAAAGAGAACTGATTTTAAAGCTCCGTAAAAATGGTAAATCGAACAACAAGATTTCTGATCTGGTCGGTAGACCCCCGTTCAACTGTGCAGTCAATCATAAAAAAGTTTGCTGTCACTGGAAAGGTTCAAAACAGTTTTCGTACTGGGCGACCATGTCTTTTGACATCATCTGACAGACGGTTTCTGGTACGTTCATTAAAGAAGGATCCCAAAATAAGTGCTCCTACATTAATATCAGAACTAAAGAACATGGGAACAGCAGTTTCCGTAAGTACTGTTCGAAATACATGTAGAAATGAAGGTTTCCATGGCCGTGTTGTGAGACGAAAATTCTTTGTTAATGAGAAGAATCGGAAGCTGCGATTGTCTTTCGCCAAGCAATACGTTACTGAAAGTCCAAATTTCTGAAAAAAAATTATGTTTAAAGACGAAAGTAAATACAACATATTTAGATCGGACGGGTGCGAATGGTATGGACAAAGCGCAATACAGAAATGTATCCCAAGAATTTAGTGCCAACAGTAAAACATGGGGGTGGAAGTCTGCTTGTTTGGGGCTGTATGAGTGCTTCTGGGTGGGCAAATTAGTCTTTATTAAAGGCATTATGAATCATCAACTTTATATTGACATTTTAAAAAATTATTTAGGACCTAGTGCAACAAAAATGGGCTTGAATGGTGATTATGTTTTCATGCATGATAACGACCCCAAGCACACAGCCCGAAACACAAGGCTCTGGATACTATATAATACCCTAAAGTTCATGAAATTTCCTCCTCAATCACCGGACCTCAACCCCATCGAGAATTTATGGGACGTTCTTGATAAAAATATTAGATCCTGACATATTTGTAACAAAAATGATTTGGAATAAGCTCTTAATCAAGAATGGGACGCCATATCTAACTCAATAACAGCAAAATTGGTGGAATTGATGCCAAAGAGACTCAAGGCAGCTATTCGAGATAAAGGATATCCTACAAGGTATTAGCTGAAATATTATGATTGTATTGGCCAATATATGCCTGATGTACGAATACTTTTACACCACAAGATGTTGTATTGTTTCAGTTTTGTAAATATTTATTCATGTATAAAATTATTTTTTGTGTCAATTTCACATGAAACTAGTGAATGTTCTATTATTTATTTATAATTAATTAAAATGGAATTTATGTTTATAATTTTTAATGAACGGATCTCTTTTAAATCAATTGTCGTACTGTAAGGATACTTTTACACTCACTGTATATGCGTGTGTGTGTGTGTACATTGACATTGTTATATCAAAGTGATCGGTCAAATTTAACATTTATGATAGAGGATGCACGCTTTCATGATCAAATCAAACTGCATTCATATCGGCAACTGAAGATTGCATTGAAAATTAAATAAAGCTAGTCCTTTCTAAAGAACCAGCTTTACGACTTCTGCACGGTTCTTACCAAGAAAATTAATTAGAAGTTAAATTAAATTAAATTTTTTAAGTGTCATTGGTTAGCGGAGTATGAATCTTTGAATTAAGACTAAAGCAAGACTCTAATTCTCAGTACAAAAATAATTTAATCTACTAAATCAAAATGCAAACAATGAAAATTAATAAATTCAATGACAAAAGCATCTTTATAGAAATTTACTTCGTTATAGGCTTGCTAATCCCCCCCTACAAAAAAAGAAAAAAACTAGAAATGAAAAAAAAGAGTGGATGACTCACGATTCGACTAGATTCTGAGTTGTTGGCCGTCTTGGCGCTGCCCAGGGACCTGAGGACGGTGAAGGCGGCCGCCAGGTGCTTGAAGGCGTCCGTCTCCGGTCCGCCGCCCGCGACATCGAACAGCTGCCGTAGGAGCAGCATGGAGGAGTAGGTCTTGCCGCTGCCGCTCTCCCCACTGGAACAGAGAGCAAAAGACAATTACAATAAATAAATAATAAATATAAATAAATAACAGTAAATCCACAATTGTGTGTCAACTTATTTTGTCTTGAATTCCCCACTCAGACAGACACCGATTCAAAGGTCAGGGCGAAAATAGAGCAAAATAATCTTGTTTGCTTTCAGCAAAGAACCGATTCGAAACCTAACAAATATTACTGAGCAATTCCCTTATCTACATGCAAGGACTTTGCTGTACTGAAGGTTGAGAATTGGAGGTTCATTGTTACCCAGAGGAATGCATGGAAATCTCTTCAAAGGAAAGCCATGGCCCACCCTGAGCTGATGTGCTATTGATAATGACATGTTAGGACATTAAATCTGGTCATATCATCCTGATGTGGATTTTTAGTCTTTTTTTATATACATACATACTGTGGTACTACGGACGGGGTATAAGGATGATAACGGAGATTACGTTTGGAGTTCAAACTGCAATGCCCACAAGAACGTTCAATGCATTTGGGACTTTTAACCCCGTCCATGTTTTATATGTGGATGCTGCTTTACGAGCGAGTTTAATCAGCCGAAAACTTCTAACCATAAGATGCATTAGGACCCGATTCGATGCACAAATAAGTAATAATTATAATTGTAATTCAATGCACAAATAAGTACAATATAATAATTGTTTTCTTTCTAATGCAGCTGGCAAACACTTTGACAGCTTGGTCTTGATGCCTTAAGGCAAGTGCTGCACAGATGTACTCACTTTGCATTACCCAGGGGGCGCGTGTAACTTGAAGATAAGCCACGGACGCGGAGTAACAATGCCCCCGCAACGCTCTACGATCCTATTAGACCGGGAACTACAGTTTAAAGTGGATTCCGAACCACTACAAACAGCCATGGCACCGCCGGGACTCGAACCCGAAACCTGGTACCGAGCGCCAGAGCGCTAGCCACTCGGCCATTCAGGCCCACAATATAATAATAATAATAATAATGTTTTATTATCTACGAACGGATTTGAAGCATTTGAGAAAATATTCATCTACCCCGGATATTGTAGTTGGAATTCGAGAAACAATCCCCGTTATCTAGTTGTTACACTAGAGAATGAAAGATTTGAACTTCGGATAAGAACCAATTTACTGAAGTTTGTTGGAATTCGAAGTGCATGCGGTTTTGAGTTCCTGTTTTCGGTATTGAAGAATTACCGCTCATCAGATTTAATATTTTATAACAAATCTATTCAAAAAGTAACAAGTAATAAAATCTAGATACCTGAGTATGATGGCCTGAGGATAGCCCGTCTCCGTCTGTTGGCGGACAGATTCGTGGATGACCCTCAGAAGCTGCGGACACCTGTTGGCAGCGTGAGCACTGCTGAGAGTCAGGGGGTTCCCCACGTCTTGATATGGATTCACGGACAGCAATATGGGGCCCACGTTCGTCTGAAAAAGAACTTTGATTATAGATATTTGGAATGAAAGGCATTTCGGATCATGACACTAGTAAGAAGCGTTCAAAAAGGATTGTTTTATGATACATACAGAATATATTTTGATAGTGATGAAGCCTAGAAGTTGTTTATACCCTCTTACATTATAACTCTATAAATAGAAGATTGAATGTTAAATATATTCCACATTTAAGCGACCAGGAGTACGAAGGCATGTGGATTCGTCTATAAGGCTTTTTAATCAAGTGGTGAAGAGGATGATATCAAAGCTATTAATCGCATGGATAGCTTAAAAATAATATTTTTTTTTTAAATTTACTCTTCATGATTAGAAATGTTTCAGTTTAATGTTTACAGTGTAGAGCAATCAGTTAGTAAAATCAACAGAATCTTGATCCGAAGCCTATTTTTACTTTAATTTCAACTATCGAAATAGAAACCACAACAATATCGTGGTCGTCAGCCTTCACTGATTTGATTCAATGAAATGAAAGTGATTGATTACAGCTTTTAAATAATTTGGCAAGTTTGATCAATAGAGTAACAAAAAACAGGCGTTAAAAAAAATACCGAAAATGTGGCAATTGCCTTGATGTCGAGCGCACTCCGCATTATGCCTGTGATTGCCCAGCTGTTGCAGCCACTATGCATTGTCTGGACCATCCCTCGGAGGAGGATTTGTACTCTGATCTGGCACTCAACATATCCACTATTATTCGCTATTTGATTTTATTGCACTCTTCAGGGGATGTGACAACAACAAAGAGAAGTAGTATAATTAAAAAGTCTTGTCAGTAATTTTTTTTGTACTATGGTCGTTGTATTCAAATATGCATTTTGACTTAAAAGTTATTAATTAGTACAAAAGCAATAATATATTTGGCGTTGCACAGAGGGCATTATGGAGGCCCCGCTAAATTGCACTCACATTTTTTTTTTTTTTTTTTTTAAATATTCCCAAGGGTTTCAAATTGGGGTCTACACGCCCTCCACCAGCGGCCTGATGGCCAATTGCCTAAGGCTCTGGCCTTTAGTATCACATGCTTCATGTCCAAATCCTGATGGATGGATGTTTGTTAGTGGTTCGGAATCCACATTAAACTCTATGTCCCAGTCTAATTAGCCTAAAATGTGCAAAAGGTACCGTAGAGCGACTAACCAAACCCAAGAAGTTAAACGAATTGTTAAAAAAAAAAACTGTCTGATTTTTTGTAATTGAGATCGATCCAAATGAAGAAAGGACATTTTATAAGAGGCCGTCTGACAATGTCCAAGTGTAAGTCATCAGCTTTTTAAATCAATAATTTGTATATATCTACTCTATTAAGCAGAAATAAAATAAAAATAACATTTGATTTTTTTTTTTTTTTTTACTTTTAATTAAAACACTATTTAAATTTGTGTAAAATATGCCACATATGGTAGGCACATTTAAAGTTAATTTTACTGAAAGCGATTTTGCTACTTTCGTCAAAGATTTCATCTAATGGATCTGTTGACACAATCGTATCATACATCAATTTATTTTGCATCTCTCAAAAAGTCATTAAACTACTTACTCCGGAAAGAATTGGATAAAACCAATAGTAAAAGCAGTGATATTGAAGAAGATAAAGTAACTTTAACTCCCAATATATATTTGCCTAGATAGTTGTTTTGCGGCATGATGGCCAACTGGCTAGCGCTCTGGCTGTTGATACCACGGGCTTCAGATTTGAATCTTGGCTGTGGCATGTACTATGTTTGTTATTGCTTTGTAATCCACGTTAAACTCTAGGTCCTGATTTAATTAGCCTAAAATGTGCAAAAAATTACAGTAGAGGGACAATTTATCATGCTCATTCCAGACATAGATATGTGCGCTTTCTGTTCTGCATTAATTGCTGTTTTGAACCTAATTTCTTACTTCCTCAATGCGCAATTCATTAAACCGAGCAAATCATTTTATAATAATGAAGAGATTCAAGGGTTAATCAACGAATTAAACGCACATATTGTGCGAACCATAACACTCAAAGCGTGAAAAACAATCACAAGAGGAATGACCAATCTTCGAATTACCAATTCTCTTCCAAACTAATTCAGCCATTTATTTGATAACACTTAAATCCTAAAAGACTTCAGACCCTCCAGACGTGCTGTTTTCTTTTTATTGAATCAATACACCACTGAAGATTCAAACAGTTTGAGCTCGTGACGAAGAGAGAGAAGACGAAAAGCAATCAAGACTGGGGAGAGAGATAATCTCACGAGAATTGTTTCCAGGTTTTTTTTCACAAAATTCTATGTGAAAAAAACCCAATGAAATATGTCTTTAATGTATCCACTTAAAAATATATCGGAGTGAATAGATACGTATTAACCTATTATTGATACATTGCAAATTAGTAAAGATAGTTTGCATCTCTTTTATAAACATCACTTTTTAATGCGTCCAATCATTCCAAAATACACTGTGGTATGTATATCGGATTTCCCACTATCATTTCCAAATTCGCCCGCAAACTACACTTGCTTGTCGAAGGATTTTGATTCTGACCTTGACGATTTTACAGAAGGATGTGCACGCATCACGATTTCGGGAGCATCGTGATCGCTTCACTAACAAATGTGTTAACCCTCCAACCTCGCACCTCGGGTGCATGAAATCGAAAGGCTGTGCAATTCAGAAACAATTCCCTCGTGAGATTATCTCTCTCGCCGGTCTTGATTGCTTTTCGTCTTCTCTCTCTTCGTCACGAGCTCTAACTGTTTGAATCTTCAGTGGTGTATTGATTCAATAAAAGAAAACAGCACGTCTGAGGGTCTGAAGTCTTTTAGATTTAAGTGTTATCAAATAAATGGCTGAATTAGTTTGGAAGTGAATTGATAATTCGAAGATTGGTCATTCCTCTTGTGATTGTTTTTCACGCTTTGAGTGTTATGGTTCGCATAATATATGCGTTTAATTCGTTGATTAACCCTTGAATTTCTTTATAAAAATATTATAAAATGATTTCTTTGCTCGGTTTAATGAAATGCGCATTGAGGAAGTAATTATATGAAACATAATTCTATGTGAAAAACCCAATTCTATGTGATTCTATGTGATTCTATGATGCTAATAATGCTATATGATAATATAATAATGCTATAATATAATATAATCTGATGATAAAATAATAATGCTATAATATAATATAATCTGATAATATAATAATGCTATAATATAATATAATGTGATGCTGTAATTCCATAATGCTCTGTGACAATCTCCGCTTATTCTACTCGTGTTTTGAAATAACAGTGCATCTTTACCAGGATTCAAAATTTCGTACGAGCACTCAAAAAATTCAAAAGCACTCAATTTGTCATGAATGAACATTTTAATATTTATTTTAAGAATGAAAAATTTTGAATTTGCATTACACTAAAAACTGAATAATAGTCATTATCTAAAAAAGGATTTTTAAATATTAAATACACAAGCATTTATATTTTCTTAAATTTGAACTCAGTAAACACAATGCTAAGTCAAGAATATGTCTTAAATAAACAAGGACAACCATTTTATGTCGTCAAAAGAGAACTTATACTAATTCAAGCATAGATAATTTTTTTTAAAATTAAAAGCAATTTTTTTTTTTTAATTTAAAAAAAAACAATGAAAACAATTTGTTGGTTAAACAAACAGCTCAGAGCTGATCCTGTCCAGTTAATAAAAATGACTTGATTGTCTTCAAAATGGCCAGATCCTTTATTCATTTGCTTCATCAGATCCTTAAATGAAGTATTTAAAATTCACAAACTATCTCTTTCCTTACCATTCAACCTGAATCGGTACTAGAGAATCTGTGATAATATTCATTGACTCTTCTTACACTATCGCTAAACTACTAATGAAGCCTTAATTTGATTATTTATTATTTTTATTATGATTGCTTTTCTTCAAAAATTCATCGAGAACTGTTATTTATCTTGACAGGATTACGACGGAGTTTTACTTGGCAGGCCTCATATCCAACAACGTCAGTGAGCTGTTCAGGGGGTGTTACAGGGTGTCTCAGAATTAAGTTTACAACTTCAAGAAATATGGGGTTACATGCATATGAATATGTAACATTACAATGTACATGAACAAAAGCAACATGCCCAATAGTAACAAAGCTGAATGCATATCAATGTTTACGAAAATCATCTAAATATCATAGCTTGACATCCCGGTGTGGTTCTTTATAATTCGTATACTCGTATTGTGCTCAAGAGTACAAATGGGCTAGTGCAAGGCATCAACTTGGTATTTAACTGGTCCTAAGACCAAGGCGGGTTGAACCAAAGGTACTATTGATTCACCCTGATGCCTTGTTTTCTTTGATAAAAACCTGATTCTGCCAGTTCTTTGATTTAGACGCTGGTGCAGGTGTTCAAAAAGAGCATGGCTGGAACTACGCCTCATAGAATATCATTCTGCATACAAGTGGTATGTGACTCGACCATAGCACTCAACAATAAACCTGATTGATATACTTTTCGCATTCATATGATCAATCTTATGAATTACCATATATGCTATTATCCTCTGCTATAGAACCCATGTCGCCATGAACTTGCATCTCCATCCGACCCACCAATGTTTAGGAATTCAGAGTCTTTAGGTGTGCTCTACTTCTCTTAGAAGATGGTAAACTTCGTAGTGAGACAATAATATGCAAATATGGAGCAAACTCATATTATCGTATAACTCAGTGTAACTATTATTATAATAATGAATAAATGTAACATAACATAAGGAGAGATAAAGAAAAACAACCACATAAAACCGAAATGGACTCAGTCATATTTCACTTCGCAGAACGAGGTATTTGATTGATTAAATATTTCGATAGAATATAATTTTATTTTTCTGGTATAAAGTTATGCGTATTTAATAATAAAGGTAATTTATTTGAAATTATGATTTTTAAGAAATATTTTTATGATATTTGTAAATATTTAAAAATTATAAATATTTCACATAATAAATAGTATGCATTTTGTAATACATAGTATGCATCAGATAAGAGTTTTGAGAAAATTTTCAATTGGCAGCAACATTTTCGCTATCAGATTAATTATTTAGAACAATAACATATTTTACAAATTTTCGTGAAGTTGACCTCTAAATAGGCGTTAAAAAAAAAAAAAAAAAAATTAATGGCATTTTTTTTTTTCTGTTAGCATACGAAAAATTAATTCAGCTGGATAAAAAAAATGGCATGTCATTTGCCAAAACAAAAATATCTGAAAGCGTGGTTGTTAACTAATTGAGACACATTTGTCACTAAGACGTTTCGCCCATTATAATCTGAAAATAATTGGCGACATATTTTGATTGCACTGCATTAACATCCAACTCTATACTCAGCTGAATTCGGTCTCCTAATTTAGATCTAAATCAAAGAGGAAAATGAAATATATATTTGGCAATAATTATAGTGCTTTTTCATAATCCTGATTATTTTATTTCTGTAATATATAGGTCTAAGAACATCATGAAGTTTTATATTATTACGAAATGAATATATCTTTTTTTTTTTTTTTTTTATGTATTATTAAAATAAAGCAGAAACCGAGTCATACTTACCAATTTTTTGTAAAACATTGCTATTTCTGCTTTAACTTTGACAGTTTACAGAACAACAACAACAACGACAAGAATAATGTTAAATACAATTTATCTTCGTTAAATCATTCCTTTAAACCACAGTAAAACATGAAGGTAACACAGCGTAATTAACGCTCAACTAAAACATAAAAATTTTTAAATAATTAAATTTAATAAATAGATTATTTATTTAGTTATATATATCGCTGGAAGCAGAAATATACATTTTCATTCAGAATAGAAAATAAATAAAATATAATCAAAGCAATTTGAAACATGATTATTTAAATAATTAATAGGCATTCAATAATGTTTTTTCTATTTGATCTGCATCACATTTCAGCTGAACATTTGAGTATTATATGGTCAACTTTAGGTTAAAAATATGTTTTTATTTAGGTTAGTTATTCTGAATCTCATCCCAACATCTTGAAATTTTGTATTCACTCCTTTCTCAGTATATAAAAAAAGATGAAATTCTGCATACGAACGACCAGGTAAAAAAAATCGTTTTGCCTCTATACATGGAACTTAACAATAGACTCCAAAATATGCACAGTATAATTTTTTATAAATAAAATTTGTACATAACATTTGTGAAAGATAGAGAAAGAATAACTGTAATCAGCATCCAACTTACAAAAAAAATTCGTTGAAGCATAATTTTTTAATTCAGGATGCATAATATATGTTAATCAAGAATCTTTCCTTCCAGCTATTTTTAATGAAGACAGACTTGATAAAAAGATGAAGTTTTTTTTTTTTTATGATAGGAACTGACCTGCAAAGTTAAAGTCATGAAATCCACGACAACAATAAAGAATGCAGCAAAGCATATCCAATCTACCTTTTAAACATCCCAATCTAGTATGGAAAGATAAAAACTGAACTCATAATCTCTTCTACCTAAGCAACGACGAAATGACTTTTTGACAGAACTACCCAATCATGCTTAAGCAAAAGAGAAAATAATAATGCTAATAACAATCATCGCTAATATGAAATAACGAGGCAATATTTGCCAAAAATGTTAACTAAGTAAAAGTGCATGGAAAAAAGTAAAACTACAACAACATCCTGTATCATACCAGATAGCTCCAATTTGGACTTAAAAAAAATAAAATAAATTGCTTTCCAACTACTACTTCTAACATATTCGGAGAAAAAAATTACGCGGTTCAGTTACGCGTTACGTCACGTATTCAATGCCTATCTTCTTGATCATTGGCACAACAGCCCCATAGTAGGCCTACTGGCAGATTTCGAGATAGGAGAAGTTTTTCTTTTTACAGGGTAAGGTAGTCAGTCCTACGCCCATCGCCCCACGCTGGTTATATTAGACCGGGACCTAACCGAACCGCTAACAAATATTCATGCAACGCTAGGATTCGAATTTGAAGCATTTGATATTAAAGGCCAGAGTGCTAGTCAATTAAACATCAGGCCACTTCGAGACGGGAGATGCTTTCTTTTTTACAGGGTGGGGTTCTCAGCCCTACACCTAACGCTCTATGGTCATATTAGACCGGGACCTATGGTTTAAAGTGGATTCCGAACCACTAAAAACATCCATAACATGGTTGGGACTCGGACGAGAAAGAATAGCACTGAGCGCCAGATTTCAGTCACTCGGTCATCAGATCAAATTTTAACTGTAAATAACTCTTGAGTCGTTGCAGACAGCCCTACAAACATTTATTTATTGAAAAGAACGCGGAAAAGGAATTTAATGGTCAAGGTTCCCAAAGTGATAACCTTCAGAGGTGATACAATAGGGTAGCGTAATTACAAAATCGTCAATTGCAAATTCAGGAGTTTCTCTTTTAATGCTTGAAAGTCAGTCGGTTATGGACTTTTGAGACTAATAAGATATGTCGGATTCTTCTTGTAACCAAAATCTTTCATATGACCCCAAAGATAGAAGTCACATAAATTCATATGTGTGGAACAAGGTGGCCAATGCAGTGCACCAGGATAACTGTTTGGGTATTCATTAGCGATAACTCGGGTTCAAAACATACTTGTCACTTTGACTATCAGGCCCATTCAACGCATATATATTTTTTTAAAACATTAATTATGAATTAAATATTATTCTCTTTCATGATAGACTAGACTTTTGTTGCCATACATGGACCATTTGGCTAAGTTGCCATAACAATGATACTTCAATATAAAAACACAAAATAACAAATTAAGTGTGACTCATGGCAAAAATAAGCCAGCCTCACGATCTGGAACTGCAAGAAATATATGCTACTGCTTTTCTTTTACAAATATTTTCACTCCAATAATAAGCTGAGGAATGTAAAAAAGGTAAACTCACGAAGTACTCCCTGTTGAAGAATCGTGCGTGCAGGGTCCGGAGCACGGCGTCCTCCGTCAGCGGTCCGGGGAGGTGGATGAGGTCCTGCACTTCGGCGCACACGCTGTGCCGGATCATGCCCACGGTGCCTTTGCTCAGCTCTGCAAAAAGAAATAAGCAGTCATAAACCTGCATTAATTATTACCAACTTATCTTAACCATCTCGACTTCTTAATCATCGTCAGTCCAATCATTGCACACTTAGTTAGTTTCACATCATACTGTATTACATTTAGTTTACTTATAAAATTGCTCTGGATGGGTTTTATGTTCTTTCGCAACTTAAAAAATCAGAAAAAATAAATGCACAAGTTTTTTATTATTTTGTTCTAAAATTGTTAACTAAAAAATAAGAAAAATATTTTATTTTTATTCTGTAATTCAATAAAAACTTTATTTACTTATAATCATTAAATTTTCTTGCCACCAGATGGCGCTCGTTTTAATATATTGGCTGGTCCTTAATAAAGTCATAGTTAATAAGAAAAGGTTGAAATTTTAGGTGAGGGAGTTTTTAATTTATTTTGAAAACAAGAACTTATTCTTAAAAATAAAGAATTAATAATTAGAATAAAAATTAATTCTTGAAGGTGAAAAACAAATTGTGTATTCTTAGATAAGAACGATTGATTTATCAGGCCAATTTATATTATTTAAATTAGTTATTTGAAATCTTCAACCTTTAATTATGCACAAATATTTATTTCTTAATAAAATTTACCAAATTAAAAATGATTTATTTTTGACAGCATTGCAAAGACGATTATATCTGACCATATTAAATAAAATTAATACATATATGCATATTTAAAGCATCAAAAATAATATAAAATATGCAAAATTATTAATTATTATTAAAATTTATATTCAATAACTTCTGACAAATCTTTCATGAGTTATTGAATATCTACATGGCTATTCTTCAGATTTAACTATTGTGTTTTTCATACGGAGTCTACTAATCCACTATCTACTAATTCTATAACTTATCACAAGCATGGCTAAGGATGAAATCGAGCATCACGTTGATGTACAGCTCACCACCAAGGAATCTAATATTGAAATTTACTTTTCACAGTTACATAATATGTTAATAAAGGCTTTTTTTTTTTTTACACAATTTTGTAAAATGTACAAAAAAAAAAAAAGTCTAGGACATCCTGTTTTTTGTTTTTAAACATTTGTGTGTCTAAAAAATTTTTTTCTGAGATTTATCATTGGCACTAGTAAACTACTTCGAAGAGAAAAATAAGAAAAATAAATACATTTTTAAATTAATATCTCCGTAGGATCAGAACGAGTTAGATTACTATAACAGTTCTATGTTACATTCGTAATGTAGAACTGTTATTTAAATCGTAACATAAGATTTTACAATGATTGATAAATTTCAGGATTGAGATATTCTTTACAGAATTGCTATTACAAGAACACACAAGACGCGATCAAAAGTGTCTTCATAATTGGTGTTCATTGTTAAAAAATCATATTTCTGCACTGTTATTTAAAATGCCAATAACGTAAATGCCAGTCGAAACTAGAAGACTAACATTTTCAAAATAAAAAAAAATAAAAAACTTTTTAACATTGAATATTACTCTGAATGAAATAATACTAATTATTTTTTAAAAGTTTCTCGAGAAGAAAAATATATAACAGTGTAGTACAAATAAATCGTCTACACTTAAATTATATTAGGCTCTTTCGAATAACATCGCCTAGGGTTTCAAGACAAGGCTAAGGCAGCTTGTTTTGGGGCCAACAAGTTATTCAAGATAATGGAAGTTTTTTTTAAGTAAACCTAAAAAAAACCTTTTTAAAAAATCTAGATCACGCTTTTAATACAGGTCCATAGATTAAAAATTTCTACTTGTGAAAACAAAATTTTGATGAGGGAATCAGATAACTGAAGTAAATTATTCGATTTAATAAAATAGGTAAGATTCATCTAATAATAAACATGAGAAATTGAATATCATTTAAAATTCTTTTAATTAGTATAGTAGTATAGTAGTATTCTTTAATGAAAGCATATATTGAATATTTTTTATTCTTTTTTTCTTTTTTTAGTGTATTATATTCACCTCCTTATGTGAATATAATACAATAAAATGAATATAGGCGTAAATATGAGAACAACAAAATGAGAGCAGGAGGTGGGGGGGAGAAATTAGGTTTGAATTCATTGAAGGTGTCTATTGCAGTCACTGCAGCAGTAATTTTCATAAATGAGGCAATTCGATAATGGTTGAGACCGTATTATAATAAGTGTCTCACCAATTCCGTCAGATTAACCGGAGAATATGAGATTTTTATCATATGACATTTAGTTGTAGGATGGTTACCTTCAATAGTCCTCTAATGTCAATTTGAATACCTAAAAAAAAAAAACATGTATCGTAACATGTAACACTATTGTTAAGGAAAACGTAATTTGAAAATAAGGCGGAAAAGGCAAATGCGGAAAATAATAAGGCCAAATGAAACAAAAATTATAAATTAAAAAAAAAATTAAAAAAGCCATTGGATTGTACTTCTTCACGGAGTTAGGCGTTACTATTTACCTATAAAATAGGGATTGATAGACCCCGAGGTGAGTGGCTCTCATGGGCCACAGGTTTTTAGGGTTGATAGTCCTGGTCGGTTGCCATGTGCCTTGTAGTGGTTCGGAATCCACTTTTAAATTGTAGGTTCCAGTCTAATAGGACTACTAGACCACACCACATCTAGAGCTGAGTTGCCCTATACAGTTTGGAAATAATGTGGGTGAGAGAAGTGTGACTGAGCTCTGTGACGCTTTACAGTCATATTAGACCAGGACTTATAGTTTACAGTAGATTCCGAATCACTATAAACACCGTGGCACTGCCGGAACTCGAAAACCTGAAACTTGTGTGACCGAGCGCCAGAACGCTAGTGATAACTATTTAAAATTAGAAAATTTCATTAATAGCTAGATAATAAGACAGAATCATATTAAATGGTTATTTGATATTAACTGAGATTTGACTTTTAAGGAAAGTTTTGGGAATATTTTTCCTTTGAGTAATTGAAAATAGGAAAAATCTTTTTTCCTATCCGAAGATCGTAAAGCAGTTAAAAAAAAATCAGAATTCTTCGAGAAAAATCGGAAGTATTGGTTTAAATATAAGTTTTTTTTTTTTTTATTCATTAGTAAACTACCAAGTTCCCGGTGTGTTAGGATAAATAAGCAAAAATGTTCTACCATAACCATAATACTTTTGACTTCTTTTTTTTTTCAAAATTACCTTTAAGTCTTCAATCTAATCAAGAAACTATTGATACAATGTAGAAAAGACGTTGGATATTTAAATAAAACAAAAATTTCCATATCACCATTTTATATAGCTAGAATATGAAAAAATACAGAATAAATATGAATGTTAAATAAGAAATATGCATTATTGGTTGGCGTTATGCTACATTCTTTAGAGGGATAGATCCCATAGTTGATCCGAATTTAAATAAAAAGAAACAAAGAAAAATATATACAATATAACGACAGATTAATAAATCAAAATCAGAATTTTTAGTGAAACAAAACTAATTTCATGTAATCGATTTTCTCAGCTTAAACTATCAATAACACGCCATAGCTAAACAAATAGCACAAGATACAACCTAACCTTCGAAGAAATAAAGACTTCATTTCAGAAGAACCCGACAAGCTGTTAACAGAGCATTTATTAAACACATCAAACACACACAATGCGCTTGCCCATTAATCAAAATGATTAATTTCTTCCATGCACTGTAATCCCCCTACTTTTAATGGTTTTTCTTAGAAATCTGAGGTTAAGATGGCAGAAACACTCCCACCTTCTGTAACAAGCGCGAACCCTGCAACAGTGATCTTAGTGACAGACAGCCCTACCCATGACTACGTATGCAAATATTTGATTACGTTGATAAATTAATCGCATTACAAGCAGATAAGTAAATAAGTAAAACTTGTTCTAAATAGTGGGCTATTCTAATTTGATATTCTTGTGCCTAAATGGTGGGCTATTCTGGTTTGATTTATGTGCATCACATTAACCACATTTTTAAAGTTCTTAAAAAAAAATAGTAACAAGTAAAACTGAAGTCTGCTCGGCAAATTTCAACCTATCATGTGTGAACATTCGAGAACGGATGAGTAAATTCAGGAATATAACAATGTTTAATAATGCAATAGATACATGAAGCAATTGATTGGAATACTACAAGAATGGCCAAATTCAAGTAGCCGTATGAATATAGCAATGTTGAATAGATCAAGAACTTGATAAAGAATGAATTGTTCAAGAATCTCTAAAAGAATATACAAAAAATAAGATAAATGTAGTCGTAAATGAAGAATAAAGTATTCCCAATTCTACAAGAAACATTATCACATTCAATAGCCAAACGATTATATCAAAGTTTAAAAAATCTAGGCATAAATGAAGAATGGAGTATTCCAAATTCTGCAAGAAACACTATAACATTCAATAGCCAAAAAGAATACATCAAAGTTCGAAAATTCTAGGCATCAATGAAGAATGAAGTATTCCAAATATAATAAGAAGCACTAACCAGATCAATAGACACGGGAAAATGTCAAAAGTGATAAATATGAAACTTCAAAAAGAAGGAATTGATTAACGCACTACGAGTACTTATAGCCATTGGATATATAAATGTTTAAAATCTCAACCCAAAACATAAAAAGTGAATCACAATCATTCTACAAAACACTTCAAGCAAAATTCAAATTCTCCAGAAAATTCCCGAATATTAACGTTATTCATGAATCATTTCAAGAGTTAAGGGGCCCAAGGTACCATTTTCCGACAAAATTTGAAATGGAGTTTTATTTGCTTGACTCTCATTTTTGGATAACGTCACGGACCCCTATCCAGGACAACATCATGTTCACACATGATAAAAAATAAATAAATAAATAAAACCGAATGAAAAATCTTTTTTTGAAGCAAAATATCATTCTTAACTCTTTTGTACCACATAAAGATTTGACAAATATGCTCGTAATAATTATTATATACATAAAATATTCATATTTTTTTACTGTAAAGCTATTTCAATCAAGTGCATATATATATATATATATGTGTGCTTGTGTGTTTGATTGTGTTAATATGATAGTAACACACTGACCTTCTATAACAAGGGCGAATATTGCAACCATGATCTTAGTGACAGAAAGCCCTATACTAGTGTGTTCCTGAATAATGCATGATTTAAATTTTGATAGAATATTAAGGTAAAACAAAGTATCTTTGATGCGATGTCTTATCATCGTCAACTATTTCGACTATCGAAACAGAAAAAAGGCAAATGAAACTTCCTCATTGTAAACATAATTAATTTACATGGTTTTTTATTTTCATGAATTTTTTCATTAATAAAAATCTATATCAGCAATAAATGAGGCTATAATTATGTATGCTCTAATAAAGTACAGCAATACCTCTCTTAATGCTGTTTCAGTATTAAGCGGTACTATAAGAATTCCCTGCTGTTTGTCAAACTAGTTAAGGAAATAGGGTTGGATAATATAAATGGGCAAGATACTAAAGAATTTTTTGAAGTAACAACTAGTTCACAAAGATGACCAAATTAGCGTTTCTGAAGAAGGAAAAGAAAGATGCAAAAGAAATTTTCAGTGGATTTACTGTACAGAAGTTTAACAACTATATGGGAAATTATGTATATAATTACACAAAATGATTCAATTTTGATAGAAGCTTAAGAGCAACGCGAGATGTCATTGATGCGATGTCTTGCTATCGACAACTATTTGCTGAAAGAAACGCAACAGGAAAAAGCAAACGACGCTAGATGAAAATTCCAAATTATTAAGAATCTTCCTCAACGCAAACTCTTTTTTTTTTTTTTTATTCGAAGTATTTTTATTTTCGTGAATATTTTATTAATAAAAATCGATATGAAGCTATAATTAATGTAAAAATAAAATATTTAACTATAAAGTTACAAAATAAAATAAAACGAAACCTGATAAATTTTTTTATTCCCTGTTCTGCTTCACTTATTCCATTATTTACAGGTTAAGATTATCTCGTTGAATGCTGTTTCGTTAACGCTTTTCGTTTATTGGATCATAACCTCCCACCGTTAAGCGAGATCATAGTATATATGGGTTAAAAACATCAAACCCATATATATATATATGTGTGTGTGTGTGTGTGTGTGTGTGTGTGTGTGTGTGTGTGTGTAATTATGAAAACAACTACTTCTTTTAAAACATTTCAAAACATAAAAACAAAAGTTTTCAGATTATTCAGAAAATTACTTTTAAGCAAAAACTTTTTTTCTTTGGATTAATAGAAGATTATTATTCAAAATTAAAAGTAAAAAAAAAAAATTACTTGTAAAGTAATGCTTCTTCATTGCCAGAACTATACAATTAAGGAAAAAATTGTGCTGTATAATCAGTAGAAATGAATAGATAAACATTGTTAATTTTAAAAAAGGAAATCATTCAAAATTACTAGAACTAAAAGTATACAATAATAAAAGCATACCATAAACAAGGTTAGTGATGCCAGTTTATGAAAAACATAAAAATTTTTTTTTAATTTAAAGGAACAAATATTATAACAGCACAGCACGAGCTATTGATAAGCCTACACTGCGATAAGGAATATCAGTAGTCTTTGGCGCCAAAATCTTGGCGGAAAAAATTGCAAACGATATTTTTTTTTCTTTCGCATTCCTTTCTCTGACCCCACAATGGAAAAGAGGGATGTATTAAGAACCGTCTGGTATGACTCATCATGAATTATACTCAGTTTTCTCGATAATATATTTCTAATGTCAATCCTTTGGGAAAATTAGTGATTAATGGAATAAATATTATAAAACATAACAGTATGTTAAATAATGCATCCTATTTGCCTTGTATTAGATTTTAATATACACAATTGCAAATGATATTTTTAAAGTATAAAATAGACTTAACATACACATGTCATTCTGGGTTATTACATGCAACTGGTTTCATCAACATCTACATTTTTGAAATTTTTGATATTTTTCATTTTATAATTTTATTAAATAAACAATCCTCTTTTTAAAAAAGGGCATTTAATTGTCAATTTTGCTTATTAACTCAAAGGGCATGAGAAACCGCTATGTTTCAACATTTTACAAAAAGTTAAGCGCGCGGTTAAGGATCTCCATAATAATCTACATTAACACATACACATGATTATTTCAAATAGAAATCGATTAATTTTCCAGATTACTAATCTAGTATTAAATAAATTATATGTATTCACTTTGTTCAGAATACAAGATGTATAAAGTTTTTAGATATCTTTAAAAGAGTTATACTTTACTGAAAAACTTAAAATTACTATTGGTCTAACTAGAAATTTCCATCATTTTACTCATTGATATGATGTTTACCACCATGATAAACTGCTCTCATTAAATTGCCATCCTGTTACTCTTTTGTATGGTGTTTACCACCATGATAAATTGCTCTCATTAAATTTCATCATTTTACTCATTGATATGATGTTTACCACCATGATAAACTGCTCTCATTAAATTGCCATCCTGTTACTCTTTTGTATGGTGTTTACCACCATGATAAATTGCACTCATTAAATTGCCATCATGTTACTCATTGATATAATGTTTACCACCATGATAAACTGCACTCATTAAATTGCTGTCATGTTACTCATTGATATGACGTCTATCACCATGATAAACTGCACTCATTAATTTGTTTGATCAGCAGTGAAAATTAATATTAAAATATTTGGTTAATTATTGCTAGAATTCAGAGACTTGTTGACTATAAAACACTTAATAATTGTTAGTCATTTGATCAACAATGAACAAATAAAAATAAGTTTCAATGAGATACAACGAGTGTCATGAAAATCTAGAAATAAATTAAAAAAGTTATGAAAAATGTATGCTTCTTCTTCAATGGCGCAACAAACCCATGGTGGGCCAAGACAGTTTGCCTACTCGCAAATTCTGAAACATGGGACATTTTCCTTTTTGCGGGGTAGAGTGTCATCTCTTTGTCCAGCTCTCTACAGTCATATGAGACCGGGACCTACAATATAAAGTGGATTCCGTGCAGGATGATTCTAACGTGCAGGATGATTCAGGTTCGAATCCACTGGCGGAGCATTGCAGTCCCTGCTTTAAATGGCTACAATGTGCGTGATATGCTTTGTATCGATAGTCAGGTTGCCTGGTGGAAGTTATCTGGGTTTTTCTCCTATACAAAACGCAAATGCATTCGAGTTACCTTTAGAAAGTTCCCCACTGAAGGTAATGTCTTGTCAGTATAAACAGTCATTGAGGTGTTCGTACTGCTTTCAAAACGTATAAAACGATGTCCATCTATGTTCAATAAATAAATATTATAAGTGTTATTATTGTAGATTATTACGGAGATCCTTGGCCGCAAATGCCACGAGTTTCTTTGTAAAATGTTGAAACATAGCGGTGGTCTCATGCCCTTTGTGTTAATGAGCAAAAATAGATAATTAAATGCCCTTTATATTATAAGTGTATATAAGATCCAAAGAAGTTAATTGTTTGGTAAAGAAATTAGTAGTTACATTCCTTTTTTCCAAAAACCAAATTTTCTTCAAATACATTTTTAAAAAACACTTGACACCTGTTACTATTTCCCGTATCGCAAAATTCCAAATTGCTCAAAAATGAATCATCTAATATGTGTGAAAACATGAGTATTCCCACTTTTTTTTTTTTTTTTTTTAAATGCAACCGAAGATACTTTGGGTCATTGAAGCATCGCATTCGAGCCCATTGTTAGATCCTGCGGCGGAAGTGAGGAAACCTCGGGGATCATGGGAAAAGTGAAAAAGGTAACATTCCAACGGCCGTTTAGCTACCACATGGCTCTTTGCATCGCGGAAATGATCACCTGGGAGGGGTGCGAGTATTAAAGGGGTCTGCGATTCAGGGGTCGAATTTCTCCTAGAGAGGGTGTAAAAGATCTTTGGTTAAGGCATTCAAAGGGAAATCCAGTGTTTTGCAGGTTGAAACATGGTGATGTATGCATCTTTATCAACAGTCCAAGTCCTACAGCATGGGTGGCCAACCCGCGGCCCGCCTTCAAAATTTTTGGAGACTAGTGAGATTTATCACAGTTTTACAAACTATATTTATTTTATAATGGCCATATAATTAATTTTATAATTAAGTAGTGAGAACCAATGAATTAAAAAAAAATACAGTATCTGTGCATTCATATATTTAAAAATGAACTGTCGAAATTATGAGAAAAAATTAACTTCGATTTTAAAAATAATATTTTTACGAATATACGACAGATATTGCCTGTTTTATTTATGAGATTACAGTTATGAGTTCGCAGAATAATTAAATAAAATTTAATAAATTAATTTGTTCTGCGAACTTCTGATGAGCGGAGAAATAAATATCGCACTAGTAAGATAAATATTTTTTTAATGATTTCTTTTTTTTATTTTATTTATATTTATATTTATATATTTTCTGTTTAGTGTTATATATTTCTTTACAATGTGCGTTTAATATCAATATTATTATAAATCATAAATTAATAATTATTATATTTAAATGCTAGAATAATAGTAAACACAAAAATAATAACTCGTTATGTTTCAATTTTTCATTCCAGGAAAGTCTATAGTGGATCTAAAATCTAATATGGAGATAAGAGATGTCTAATATGGAGATATATATGGAGATATATTTTTATATATTTTTTTAATTTTATAATTTATATTTAATTTTATGCGTCTCGAGGTGTCATGATGCATTTCCAAAGTGACCCGGAAGATCATTTGGGTTGGCCACCCTAGAGTGAAGGATACTAGTTAGAAATCGACCGGCATCACGCTATTATGACTTTTTATGGTGGTTTTGAATCTTTGCGAAAAGTTGTGAATGCTATAAAACAGTGATTCCCCCCCTATTTTAGAGTAGCTATAAGCTATTTTTTAGGGTGATGGCGAAATGTAAAAGAGGAGGTGTAAAAAATCTTCGGTTAAATTATTCAAAGGGAAATCCAGTTTTTGCAGGTTGAAACATGGTGATGCATGCATCTTTATCAACACGCCATGCCCTAGAGCGAAGGGCGCTAGTTAGAAATCAACCGGACATCACGTCACTATGAATTTCTATGATCTTTGTGATAAGCTGTGAATGTAATAAAACATTGGGATTTTTCCTCCACTTTAGAGTTGCTATAAGCTATTTTAGAGTATCTAAAGCTATTTTTAGGGTGGTTGGCAAAATGAAAAAGAGGGGTGGAAAAGATCTCCAGATAAGGCATTCAAAGGGAAATTCAGCCTTTTGCAGGTTGAAACAGGATGATGCATGCATCTTTATCAATACGCCATCTCTTGAATGAAGGGCGTTAGTTAGAAATTAACCGAACATCCCGCCACTATGATTTTTTATGATGGTTTTGTTATCTTTTGAGAAGTTATGAATGTGATAGAACATTGTGATTTTTTCTCGCAATTTGGAGTAACTAAAAGTTATTTTCTAGGGTGGTGGCGAATTAAAAACGAGGGAAAGTAATACAAAGGAAATCCAGGCTTTTGCAGGTTGAAACATGGTGATGCTTGTAGTATCTTTATCAACACGCCATGTCCTAGAGTGAAGGGTGCTACATAGAAATCGGTTGAACATCACGCCACTATGAATTTTTATGGTGATTTTGTTGTCTTTGTGAGAAGTTGTGAATGCGATAAAACAATGTTATTTTCCCTATTTAGAGTTGTTATAAGCTATTTTTTTAAGGTGATGGGGAAATGAAAAGGAGGGGAGGTGTAAAAATCTTCAGTTAAGGCCTTCAGAAAGAAATGCAGCCTTTTGTAGGTTGAAACATGGTGAAGCATGTATCTTTATCAATACGCCATGTCCTGCAGTGAAGGGTGCTAGTTAAAAATCAACCGAATTTTACTCCACTACAATTTTTTATGGTGGTTTTGTTGTCTTTGTGAATGTGATAAAACATTGTGATTTTTATTCTCCAATTTAGAGTAGCTATAAGCTATTTTTTTTTCTTATGAAAAGAAAATAAACAAATTTATTGTAAATATAATAAACACATAACAAAATACACTTAAACCCACTGTACATAAATTTTTTTAAAAATTGTGAAACTTCCCCTCTCAAAAAATGACAAAAGTAAGAATTTCTTACGATATCTTCTATAAAAAAAAGCTCTCACTTTTGTTATTCTGTTCACAATTTTTTTTTTTGTCACAGACATAGATGACACTGTGAAAAAAAAAAAAAAAACACATGATATCCCAATTTTAGTGCAAGTGATTCAAAAACAGTTCAAAAACAATTTTGCTCCTTTTGAAAATAATCAATAAAAATGTAGAGAATAATTTACTTAAAATTCTTATATATTATGTATATGACATAAAAAGTTGCATAGAAAACTTTATTTCATTTCTCAGAAAAAAATATGGAAAATATGACATGCTCAAAAGTTACTTTTTCTTAACATATCAACCAAGTTCAGATTCATGGGAATGTCGCATTATTGAAGAGATTTAAGCCAAATTATACATTATGGCGATCCTTAAAAACGCTAAGTCATTGAAAACATATTCCTAAATCATCGGAGGAATAAAAGTTATTGTAAACTCCTCAAAAATGTCTATAGATACATTCTACAAACGAGCATTCATTTTTCTTTTTTTAATATGCTCTAAAAATTTACACAGGAAATGCGTTTTTTTTCCGTCTCATTAAACCAAAGTGATAAAAAAAACATTGTTCACTCTTGAACAATCGTTTCTTAATGTATTTATTTTTCTGGATCAGCTATAACCACGATTGACCATAAAAAGCATACATCGTAAAAGAGTTTGTTCTCCTTTTAAAATTAAGACGAAAGCTATGGCGATATTTGCAAAGTAATATTTTTAAGCGAAAAATTTCTAACAATAAGTCCGTTATATTTAAAAACAAATTATATAATGCCATGTATTAATAATACAGTGGGTTCCATTTTCAGCAACAGCCACCTAGCACCTAGATAAGTAAGTCAAGTCAATAATACATGGTATTGCAATTTTCTGCTTATAGTCCGTAGTTGCGTATAAACCACATGTGTATATTTCTGCCAGCAAAAATTAAAAATCTCATATAATCCAAGAAAGGATTTGAGCTTAATCGTTGACTTACCACATATCATTAAGTTCTGGTTTTATACTTATGCTACCTACATAAGTCAAGTCAATAATACATGGCATTGAAATTTTCTGCTTATAGTCCGTAGTTGCATATAATCCCCATGTGTATATTTCTGCCCGCAAAAATTTAAAATCTTTATAATCTACGAATGGTTCGAGCTTAAATCTTTGACATACCATATATCAACTAAGTTCTAGTTTTATACCCATGCTTTAAAATTAACAAAATGTTTTCTGTTTTTTAAGACTTTGTCAATTTGTTTCCTAGAAAATCATTTCTACGTGACAGATTTACAGAACTGGATTTTTAGGATATTTCCGAATGTTTTTAATGTACTATGATGCGTATAATAGGTAGGAAATCACGACGATTCAAAATGAATGCTAGAAAAAATGTAGCATTATTTTACAAATATTAATATACATGGAAATGTAACATTCATACAAAATTTCATTTGTCGATACTGAAATTTTTTTAATTTTTTTTTAATTAATTTTTTTAAAATTTTTATTCTGTTTACGAAATCTTCAGTAATGGGTTGCCTGATAGCCAATTAGCTAAAGCTCTGGTGTTAGTACCAAACGCTTCAGGTTCGAACCTGGTGGTGGCATGTATGTATGTTGGTGGTTCGAATCTACGCTAAACTGTAGGTCCTGGTTTAAATAGCCTAAAGTGTGTAAATCACCATAGGCCGACAAACCAAACCTCAGTAGAGGAGATAAAAAAATACAGACAAAAAGGAAAATACAAATTTTGCAAGAACAACTGGGACTGATGGTTGTGTAGAGCAAAGTGGTGTTCACAGAAGAGGCCATATTTCACTTTTGTGATAAATTTAATAGACATAACTTGAGATTTTGGGTCATAAAAAAAAATTGTGTGCGAAATTGAACGATTCTCTCAAAGATAAACATTTTTTGCAGCTTAACCAATCGCATTGAATTTAGGTCTTTCTTAGTGGTAACCATGATTACAGAAATCATCTACTACGACTTGCTGTCCGAATGATTATAGCATCAGTTGTAAGTAATTGCCGGTTTCATTTTGCTACATGGCATTTGCTCCATTACAATAGCATAACTATGTACACGGCTGGATATATCCACAGTTATTTATCTATATCACTCGATCTAAACATTCGATGATTTTTTTTTTTTTTTTTTGAAGGACAAGTCATTCATGTTCACCAAGAAGTATAACAATTACAGTAGAGGATTGACGAAAATGCTGAGTCAAATTATGTTATACTTTCACAAAAATTATAAATACATGTAGACATCTAACATCGAACTTTTGAAGAAACGTGAAAAGTTAACCTTTTGTATTTGTGCAATAAATAAATTTTAGCAGTCGTATGTTTTCTTTTTGTATCATTAATTTTAAATCCCACCCTATATATATATTATTCTTTGTGAAGTTCTTTTTGCATATGTAAACGTAATGTAAAAATTTAAAAAGTATAACATTTAAAAGTTGAATTTTTTTCCTTTGAATTAAATATGTTTTTTTTCTGGGAAAAATTATTAGAGAAAAAGAAAAGAAATATGAAAGAAAAATATTAGAAATAAATTAAGAAATAAGAATATTACAAAGAAAATTTTATAAAAGCTCTATTTTTGTGCATGATTATAAGTCCAAAATATTTAATACTTATCAATGAGAAAACAAAAATATAATTAATACCAAAGAAAATGTTAGAACTAATACATTGTAAACAGATTTCAAACATAAGTTTGTTTGATTTTTGGAAGGTTGTCTGCATTTGCATATTTTGTGACCCCATTTATTTGCGATATTATTAAAGATGGATTTCCAATATCTGAATAAGAATTGTTGAAAAGGCGGCTTGGGAATTGAGTTATTAAAGATGAAAGAGATTCAGGCATTGCAAGTGAAGCACAAATCTACTTCTGAAGTTTGAATTTGAGAACTCATACATAAGTGATTAATTAGACTTGCGTCCAATTTCGATTTTCGGCACATATTGTTGTGAATCTTTATTGTGCAGTTCGTGAAGTCGAAATAATTGTACACACAGTTGACTAATCAGCATCTTCACAGAATTTCTGCGAACAGCTTTAACAAATAGTTCTCCAATGTCAATTGATTTTCAATGTCTTAATTCCTTCCTTATTAAAATTTTAAAAAAATTATTTTGTATTTCCGAACTTACGTTCTTGTAGTATTCCCTGACTAATTGCTTCATAAAAATTTTGGATTATTGAACATTGGTACTCCCACGTATATTCCTCAGCAATGTATGTGTCGCATATGATGAATTGAAATTCACGAAAGTATTTCAATTTTTTATTACTTATTTTAATTGAGTTAAAGGAAAAGGTGAAGTTATGTACTCTTTTATTATGGTGTAGCTCTTTTTATAATACGGAAAAATTGAATATAACACATTTATCTAATGCATGCCTACTCGTCCTATCATATAGACTTACAATTATTATTTTACGAAAAAGAAAAATAAATCGTAGTGCATTATATTTTTGTTGTCAACCAATTGTTATAGCTTAGAATTAGAAACGTATACAAGTCGTGAAATGTTTCAAGAGCGAGTGAAAAAGACGTGGTTTTGTAGGAGAAAAATACTTGCATCTTCTTCTCTCACCTTAAAGAACAACCTGCGTCATGTTTTATTTGCAAAACCGTTTATCATCCGGGTGCTTGGTTAAGAGAAAAGTGGTGAGTAATGGGAGGGTGCAGAATTTTCTTGTTTCTGTAGGAGAATTCAGATATATTTCTCTTCTTCTTTTATTTAAATAGATCAGTTGCCTCAAAATCAGATGAATTAAATATTGTTTAATGTGTAATAATTAAGTAGCTTTGTTGAAAGACGGTGTTTTTCCTCACATTTTGGATGGATTTAAATTTTTAAAGAGGTAGTTACAAAATTAAAATAGCGTTTATTATAATAAAACGTTTATTAGCTAAGCTTATTATAATAAAAATGCTCCTCCGTTCAACAATCCTCTTTACTTTGAATACGAAATGATCCAAATAACGAGCCAAACCTTATTTCTAGCAGAGTAGAGAGTTAGTGCTGTTTAGCTAAGGAAAAAGAAAGGCACAAGACCCTTTGGGGAAAGACTACAAAGGCGACCATGATAAGAAGCAACCTTCTACTTAGCTTTTGCAATATTTTTTTTACAGCTGCCTGTGGAAGCATTACGGTCAGGACTTAATCATTGAAGAACAGGCAGAATTTTCTATGAGCGAGTGAAAAAGACGTGGTTTTGTAGGAGAAAAATACTTTCCATCTTCTCTCTCCCATTAAAGGCATTTTTCCAGCAACCTGTGTCATGTTTTATTTGTAAAACCGTTTATCAACGGGGTGCACGGCTAAGGGAAAAGGGGTGGGTGAAGGGAGGGCGCAGAACTTTTTCTGCTTCTTTTAGAGAATGCAGAGATTTTTCTTTCTTTTTTTTTTTTTAAATAGATCATTTTCTCGAAATATGATGAATTAAATATTGTTTAATGTAATAATTAATTAGCTTTGTTGAAAAGACAAGTTTTGCACACATTTCGGATGGATTTAAATTTTTAAACAGGTAGTTAAAAGATTAATAAGATAATTTATTTAAAAAGATCTTATCCAAAATTAATAATTTTTTTTTTTATTTTTTACAAAAACCTTCATTAAGATTTCTTAAATTATTTGACGTCAAATGCAGTTTAAAAGTACATGAGATATTTTAGTCAACACTGCTTGGAATGGTTAACGCTTAGATTTGTAGAAAATTCATAAATAAAATTAATTTTTGTATAAGTATAAATGGAGTGGAAAAAATATTTTTTTTAAATATCCTCCAATTTCATAAATCTATCTCATTCCTAATCTCAAAATTCACTCACCATCTAAATAAAAATTTAAATGCTAAAAATCAATTTCAGACTTAAAATAATTTTATTACAAAACAAAAATTTAACAAATTCAAAAAAACATTTACATCCATCAAAAATTTATTACAGTCAATTTCTTCTCCTCCAAGATAATAAATAAATCCATATCCACTATAAAAGAAAATAAACTCATTCATCTTTTCATAATTAAAAATAAGGTTTAGATTAAATATATAGTTATGCTTCAATGTGAAATTATCCATTATTCTTTTATCTTGTTTTTTGGTTTCAACAATTTCCACAACGCCATGCTAGTAGAGAGATAAAATATTTCATTATTAGTGTGCAGTAGGACAAGGCAAAGGAATTCCAATAAAAATGTCAAAAGCTTTTTATACTAAATAGAAGATGAAAAAAAAAATGGTTCCATCCTCCAACTATCCTCTTTACTTTGAATACAAATGATCCAAATAACGGACCAAACCTTATTTGTAGCAGGGAGTTAGTACTGTTGAGCCAAAGAAAAAAAGAAATGCCCAAGACCCTTGGGAAAGACCTACAAAAGGAGACCATGATAAGAAGCAACCTACTTTTTGTAATATTTTTTGAAGCATTACGGTCAGAACTTAATCATTCAAGAACGAGCAGAATGTTTCTATGAGCGAGTGAAAAGACGTGGTTTTGTAGGATGAAAAATTATTTCCATCTTTATCTCTCTCACTTTAAAGGCATTTTCCAGCAACCTATGTCATATTTTATTTGCAAACCGTTTATCATCCGGGTGAGCTTGGCTAATAGAAAAGGGGATGGTGAAGGGAGGATGCAGAATTTTTTCTGCTTCCGTTAGAGAATTAAGAATTTTTTTTTTACTTTTCTGAAGAAATCGGTTTTTCTCAAAATAAGATGAATTAAAAATTGTTTAATGTGAAATAATTTATTACCTTGTTGAAAGGTGGTGTTTTTCTCACATTTTGAATGGACTTAAATTTTTAAACAGGTGGAAACAAAATTAAAATGTTATTTTTCTAAGAACTTAGAGCATGGAAGCCTAGAATTAAAAAAAAATTAAAAAAATACTTTCCTTTGTGAGATTTAATTACATTTAAATAAATATATTATCCAAAATTAGTAATCTCAACTTTTATTTATTTATTTTTTACGAAATCTTTCATTAACACCTCTTAAATTATTTGACGTCAGATCAAATTTATATGTACATTAGATATTTCTGTATTATGAAAATATTCAACAGAGCTTGTAATCATTAACACACTGATTTTTAAAAAAAATTATGAATAAAATTAAATTTAGGTATTAAGTATAAATTGAATCCATGTATTCATTATTCAATGGAAACATAATAAAACACAAGTTCTAAACCATAAAACTTAACAAAAAAATTACTGTTAGATTAAATCTACAGTTTTCCTTCAACGTGGGATGAAATCAACCTTTTATTCTTTATCTTGTTCTTTGGTATTACAAATTTCCACGTCGCCATGCTAGTAAATGACATAAATAGTTCATTTTTGCGTGCAGTGTGACTTGACCAGTAATTTCAAAATGTCAAAAGATTTTTATACTACATAGAAGATGAAAAAAAAATACTCTTCCCCTCCAACTATCCTCTTTACTTTGAATACGAAATGATCCAAATAACGAACCAAACCCTATTTGCAGCAGGGTAGCGAGTTAGTTCTGTTTAGCAAAGGAAAAAAAGAAATGCCCAACACCTAAGACCTACAAAGGAGGCCATGATAAGAAGCAACCTACTACTTATCTTTTTTGCAATATTTCTTTTACAGCTGGCAGTGAGAAGCATTACGGTCAGGGACTAATCAGTCAAGAACAGGCAGAATGTTTCTATGAGCGAGTGAAAAAGACGTGGTTTCGTAATAGAAAAATACTTTCCATCTTCTTCTCTCTCACCTTAAAGGCATTTTCCAGCAACCTGTGTATTTGCAAACCGGTTATCATCCGGGGTGCTTTGGCTAATAGAAAAGGGATGGTGAAGGGAGGATGCAAAATTTTTCTCTGCTTCCGTTAGAGAATTAAGAATTTTTTTACTTTTTGAAGAAATCGGTTTTTTCTCAAAATAAGATGAATTAAAAATTGTTTAATGTGTAATAATTAATTACCTTTTGTTGAAAGATGGTGTTTTCCTGACATTTTGAATGGATTTACATTTTTAACAGGTAGTTACAGAAATAAAATGTTATTTTTCTAAGAACTTAGAGCATGGAAACTAAAATTAAAATATAAATTACTTTCTTCAAAAGATTTCAGGATTTTTAATTAAAAATAATTATCCCAAATCAGTAATGTATTTCCTTTTTTTCATTTTTTACGAAAACTTTCACTACGATCTCTTATATTATTTGACATCAAATGCCATGACGTGAGATGAACATGAGATATTTCTGTATTACGCAAAATATTCAACCAGGCTTGCAATCACTAAAATTTATATTTATAGCAAAATCATGAATAAATTTAAGTATCAGTATTAAGTTTAAATGGAGTTTATATATTTATTATTCATTGGAAACATAATAAAAAAATTAAATACTTTACTATTAAATTTCAAGTAGCAAAAAAAATCATTTAGATTAAATGTAGAGTTATACTTGAATGTGGGATGAATTCTTCCTTCCTTACTCTTTATCTGGTTCTTTAGTATTAACTATTTCCATAACGTCATGCTAGTAGAGACATAAAATAATTCAGTATTGGCATTCAGAGTGCTTGGGAAAGAAATTTCAATAATAATGTCAAAAGCTTTCTTTATACTAAATAGAAGATAAAATAATGCTTCGCCCTCCAACTATCCTTTTTACTTTGAATACGAAATTATCCAAATAACAAACCAAACCTTATTTGTAGCAGGGGTTGCGAGTTAGTGCTGCTTTACCCAAGGAAAAAGAAATGGCCAAGACCCTTGGGGAAAGATTACAAAGGAGACCATGATAAGAAGCAACCTACTTGCAATATTTTTGAACAGCTGGCGGTTTGAAGCATTACGGTCAGGACTTAATCATACAAGAACAGACAGACTGTTTCTATGAGCGAGTGAAAAAGACGTGGTTTTGCAGAAGAAAAAAATACTTTCCATCTTCTTCTCTCTCACGTTAAATACATTTACCAGCAACCTATGTCATGTTTTATTTGCAAACCGTTTATCATCCGGGCTGCTTGGCTAAGAGAAAAAGGGGTGGGTGAATGGACTTTTCTTTCTGGTTAGAGAATTCAGAATTTTTCTTTCTTTTAAAATAATAAGATGAATTAAATATTGTTTAATGTGTAATATTTAATTAGGTTTGTTGAAATATTGTGTTTTCCCCTCACATTTTGAAGGGATTTAAATTTTTAAACAGATAGTTACAAAATTAAAATTTTATTTTTCTTTGAGTATTGTAGCTTAAAATTAGAAAAAAATTTTTTTGAAGAAATTTAAGGACATTCAAAAACCCTTATCAAAATATATTTTTTTTTGATTATTTTTCACAAAATTCTTTTATTAAGGTTTTTAAATTATTTGACGTCAAGTGCAATTTAAATAAACATGAGATATTTCTGTCAACACTGCTTGCAATCGTTAAACATAGATTTAAATATAATTCATAAATAAAATTAAATTTCAGAATAAGTATAAATAGAATGTATATATTTAATGGAAACAGAATATTTTTTTAAATGTCCTTAAATATCATGAATCTATCGCATTCTTTTATATCAAAATCCAATCAACATCTATATAAATCTAATCTAAATGCTAAAAATCAATTTCAGAGTCTAAAAATGTGATTATCAAGCAAAAAAAAAAAAAATAACAAATTCAATTTAACTTTTACATCCAGCAAAATTTACGTCAGCCAATTTTTTTCTTCTGCAAGATAACAAAAAAATCCATATCCACTGCAAAAGGAAATAAACACAAATTCATTCTTCCTTTTAAAATTAAAAATTAATAAAGCACAAAAAAAGTAGATTAAATGTAGTGTTGTCCTTCAATGTGAGATAAAATTACCTTTTATTCTTTATCTTGCTCTTTCATATAAGTCATTTCCACATCGCCATGCTAGTGGAGAGATAAAATAATTCATTATTGGCGTGAAGTGTGACTTGGAAAAGGAATTTCAATAAAAATGTCAAAAGCTTTTTATACTAAATAAAAGATGGAAGAAAACTGTTCTTCCCTCCAACCATCCTCTTTACTTTGAATATGAAATGATCCAAATAACGAACCAAACCTTATTTGCAGTAAGGTAGCGAGTTAGTGCTGTTTAGCCACGGAAAAAAAAAGAAATGTTCAAGACCCTTGGGGAAAGACCTACAAAGGAGACCATGATAAGAAGCAACCTACTACTTATCTTTTTTTGCAATATTTTTTTACAACTGGCTGTGGAAGCATTATGGTCAGGACTTAATCATTCAAGAACAGGCAGAATGTTTCTAAGAGCGAGTGAAAAAGACGTGGTTTTGGAGGTGAAAATACTTTCAATCTTCTTCTCTCTCACCTTAAAGGCATTTTCCAGCAACCTGTGTCATGTTTTATTTATGAACCGTTTATCATCCGGGGTGCTTGGCTGAGAGAAAAAGGAATTGGGAAGTGAGGGTGCAGAATTTTTTCTGCTTTTGTCAGAGAATTCAGAGATTTTTCTTCTTTTTTTTTCTTTAAAGAGATCAGTTTTCTCAAAATGAGATGAATTAAATATTGTTTAATGTCTAATAATTAATTAGTTTTGTTGAAAGATGATGTTTTTCCTCATATTTGGATGGATTTAAATTTTAAAATAGATAATTACAAAATTAAAATAATACTTTTCCGAGATCTTAGAGCATGGAAGCTTTAAAAATTTAAAAAAAAAAGTTCCTTATATGTAAGAGATTTAAGGATATTTAATAAAAAATATTATCCAAAATTAGAATTTTAATTTTTTTTATTTTTTTTTTCACGAAATCTTTCCTTTAGACCTCTTAAATTATTTTGACATCAAATCTAATTTAAATCCGCATGATATATTTCTGTATTATATAAACTATTCAACACTGCTTGCAATCATTAACGCATTGATTTATACAAAAATCATAAATAAAATTAAATTTCAGTATTAATTATAAATAGAGTCTTTGTATTCATCATTTTTTGGCAACATAATAAAGTTTAAATACTTTACTATAAATCTTAAAGTAGCAAAAACCAAATCAAAATTCAGTTAGATTAAATGCATAGTTATCCTTTAAAGTGAGATGAAATCATCCTTTATTATTTATCTTGCTCTTTCATATTAACCATTTCCACATGCTAGTAGAGAGATAAAATAATTCATTATTGACGTGCAGTGTGACTTGGGAAAGGAATTTCAATAAAAATATCAAAAGCTTTTATACTAAATAGAAGATGTACAAAAAAATGCTCCTCCCTCCAACTACCCTCTTTACTTTGAATACGAAATGATCCAAATAACGACCTAACCTTATTTGTAGCGAGTTAGTGCTGTTTAGCCATGGAAAAAGAAATGCCCTAGACCCTTGGGGAAAGACCTACAAAGGGGACCATCATAAGAAGCAACCTATTACTTATCATTTTTTGCAGTATTTTTTTTACAGCTGGCGGTGGGAAGCATAACGGCCAGGATTTAATCATTCAAGAACAAGCAGAATGTTTCTATGAGCGAGTGAAAAAGACGTGGTTTTGTAGGAGAAAAATACTTTCATCTTCTTCTCTCTCACCTTAAAGGCATTTTCCAGCAACCTATGTCATGTTTTATTTGCAAACCGTTTATCATCCGGGGTGCTTGGCTAAGAGAATGGGGGTTGGTGAAAGGAGGGTGAAGAATTTTTCTCTGCTTCTGTTATAGAATTCAGAGAATTTTTCTACTTTTTTAAAGAAATTGGTTTTCTCAAAATAAGATGAATTAAATATTATTTAATGTGTAATAATTAATTAGCTTTGTTGAAAGACGATGTTTTTCCTCACATTTTGGATGGATTTAAATTTTAAACAGCTAGTTACAAGATTAAAATGTAATTTTTCTAAGAACGTAGAGCATGTAACCTTATAATTAAAAATATATCATTTTCTTTCAAGAAACTTAAAGATATTTAAAAGAAATGTTATCCAAAATTAATAATTTAATCTTTATTTTTATTTTATGAAATCTTTCTTTAAGGCCCCTTCAATTATTTGTCGTTAAATGCAATTTAATGATACCTGAGATGTTAAGTAAAATACTCAACACTGTTTGCAATCATTAACAATAATATTCAATCAATTTTGCGATATTAAATTTCAGTATAAGTATAAATGGAGTATATATATTCATTGGAAACTTAATAAATTTTAAATAATTCAAAAAGTTTTTTTTTTTTTTAAAAATGCAAAATATTTACATAATTTAGAAATTCTATGAGAAAGTCTATTACGACGTTTATTAACAAAAAAATTTCTAAGGTATACATTTTACAACCACATATCATATGAATACCCAAACCTAAGAGTGTAATATACTCTAAAATTCAACGTGGTTTAAAATATGTTTAATAAATACAATACATTAATGTATTTTTAAGTAAAAAATTACAAATAATTTGTTGTTGCAATTTGAAATACAAAATAATCAAAAGCTATATAATTTGCATGATTGTCTGCATTTTTTATTAGAAATCTATGAGAAGTCTCATTAAATATATCGCCAATGTTATATATTAAATAAACATGTTAAATTATTTCTGATTCCTGTATTACAGTGGCAAAAACAACACCATTTGGGATGCAATATTGTTCATTTAATTTGTTAGAAAATGTGTGGAAATGTTTAAAGAAGACATATTTTGCTGTGATGTTTTTCGACATTCTACCACTCTATACTGTTATTAAATATTAATATTATTTCAATATTTATAATCAAAGAATAAATTAAGTGAAAGTACCATAGTAGATAAAAATTATCAAAAACTGTTCTGTTTCATCCAAACCACTGATTCCGGCATATGTTCATTGGCAAAGAACCAGAATCATATGTGTCCTCTAAATCCAAGTAAAAGACCTTGATGCAGAAGTGGTATCGTTTTGGATGGGTGGAAAGGCCTTTGTCAGAAGCATTGTGACTGCTGTGAAATATCGAGATGTGATTTCAGAGCTCTATATTAACATTTTCAAATGTAGAGATCTTGACTTATTTTAATTTAAGACTTTCAATTAAATGCTGAAGACATATAGGGCTCTGCTGTTTGAAAACACCTTGGAAAATAAGAATTAGATTAGACTGGCGAACCAAATTTTCAGACAAAAAACCTATAGAACTTACTTAAGACACTCTGTATTCGACTTACATTATCTTACAGCTAAGAGGCAGGATCTCCACACTCTCCTTATGACATATTTCCCAGAACTGTTTAGGGTCTAAGAACTGAGTTGTTGTTGTATTGGGACCAGTTGCCATGAGAACTCATGAACTGCCTGATTTCGAGCATGAACTTCCTTTGTTAGCTATGTATAATTTTAATTAATTTAATTTTTTTCTTGATAAATGAATTTCTGTTTATGTTCTTTTAGTACGGATTATTGTTACTCATGGTCATGCATATGTATCATAAATCATAAGTATTTTTTTTTTCATTTTTTTATATCAAATTATGTACATACCTAATTTTAGTATAATGTGCCCAGTATTTCTGCAAATTTTCTACAAAATGTGAAAAATATCTTAATTTGAAACAGAGTATATTAAGCAGAAAATTAAGTACAGTTTGCATGATTTGCTAGTTAGATACTGAACTCCCATTGGCATTTTAATTGTTTAAAAATGTTTTTAATAAGTTGAAATGATTTGTTCGTATCTTTAATGAATATTTTGTCAATAAAATTAAAACGACCTTTAAAATTTAAAATAACTCTGTATTTTATAAAACATTTCATATCCTAAACTCCACTAAATTATTTCAAAAACCATTGTTCCACTAATAAATTGTGTCTTTTAAAGTCTATAATGTTCTTAAAATAGAATTTTTAAATCTTGGGTTTCCGGGAAAACGGACCAAATAAGTTCTAAATATTTGGTTACTCAAGTTACAATTGTTTTTTAGGAAGATTTTTATTTTATAAGGACATTATTTTACTAAACTCCATGGTCAGTAATAATTCAGATCAATAATTTCTTTAGTGGTTTTTTCTGTAAGATGAGAAACGCTTTTTGTCTGTTTTATAGCCATTAAATTTTTAAAATGGAAATGCATTTAAATTCGCGGTCTTATTAGAAAATACTCATATGAAGAAGCAACCAGATCATATTTCTCAAATAACTAACAAAGAAATACAAAAATTTTCGGAAAGCATTTTTGGGAAGTATGTTTGCATTCAAATAACTACCCATCCTGAAATTCTAGAAATATATTAATCCATTCCGGTTTCCTTTTTTGCATGTACATTACAAACCAAACGAAATTTCAACAGATACAAAAAAAAGTTTCCAGTATTCCACAAGGAAATCCCAAAATCATTTGTTTTGAGTTTCAAAGCAATAGCATTCAAAGCGACTGGCGATGGATTTTGCTTTACTTCAACACCTAGTTACTGGAGAAAGAAAGAAAAAATAACGAAAAGTCTTCTGACTTCTAAAATTACTTTCAAAGGCCTAGCGCCTACTTCCAAAGCAAGACCAAAAGGAAACTGGAATTCACTTTCCTACCTTCGCTATGAAACGAAATTTGATGGCACGGAGTATTTGAAACGAGTACAATCAAACGCGGAGACTATTTACCAAAGATTTTCAATTCGCATCAAGAACATGCATCTATTTTGAGCGGCAAAATTTCCTCTATATTTTCTTACGGGACTAGAGTTCCTTCTTTCCTTTTTTTTTTTTTTCCGTCTTGGTGTTATTTTTTTTTTCAGTTCACCATCCCATTTTCAATCGACGTGACGCCGTCGAAAACTTCACCAATGCTCCAGTCCTCACCTCCAGATCGCAAAATGTCAATTGTTAACAAAGAAGAAGGGCCGTGGTTACGTTACTCGTAGAAAAAAAGAATATAAAAAAGAAGGAAGAAGGCTCTTCTTCGAATCGAGCTTTAAAGGTGAACTTACGTTTATGAGAGGGAGGTTCTAGTAGTTTGAGCTCTTGAGTGTTCTTCGATGTGGAATGGGAAATCATGTGGCTTTACATTGGCCTTTTTCTTTATACTCGAATCCATTCTTGTTTGTGTCGTGTGTTGAATGGGGGTGGAAGAAGGGATATTCCAGAGTCATAGCATTAGAATGATCCAACTTCGATTACAGTGAAGTAACTATGCTACAAAATAAGTAAATCAATATAGAATGTATGTGGGTTTCTTTGAATTTTTGTTTATTTTACATCTGTTTGAGCTATTTGACTTACATAGCATATTTTTCTTCTTCTGTGTGCTTTTTCAATTCATGTCGTTGTTGAAAATATATTTATCCAATATAGTATCTAGTAATATATTAATCTAATATTTTTTTTTCAATATAGTGGCCATTGTTTTATTTATTTATTTTTTTTGCCTCTGAATCTATTGACTTGTCAACAACATCATAACATATTTTTTAAGGATGTTATATAAGGTTATGAAAATTATGATTTTCAAACCTTTTCAGTTCCAAATGCACTACGTCTAATTAGCATATGGGAAAATACCTGGAAAAATCCAAACCAACCCATTGGTGTGCCACTTCTGCCTGATGGCCAGTGTGATTTTTGTTATTATAGGATATATTTTATAAAATGGCATGATTTATGATAAGTTTAACTTTGAATTTCGAATTTTTTTTTTATTTTTGTATCATTTAATACCGTGTTCGTTGAATTTTTTTGTTTAAAAAAAAATCAAAAAGTTGTGGTTTTTGAAATCAAAGAACAAACTTACTTAAAAACTGAATAATTTCGACATCAAACCATAGATCTTAATCTTAAATTCAACAAGATAAATTTATGATTCTAAGTACAATTCATAGCAGAGTTTTGCTTTTTCTATTTTACTCTCTAGATTTTTATTACCGTGCTAAAACGAAATAATCATATTATTCGCCTTATATATTTTAGTTTTAACGTAGATTCAATACTTTTACAATTATCAGATACGAAAAGAAATTTTCATGACTAAAAGCCAAAATCGTAATACATCATAAATTACGTATGGAATAATCCTTTTATTTAAAATTATTAAAGGAATATATTTTTTTAAAATTAATTTGCTTTTAAATACATATTACTTTTTACAAAATTTATTCTCATTTGCTAAATGTAAATAATTTTATTTATAGAAATTTATTTTATTTAGCACAAAACAAACTTTCGAATTTTTGTTACTATTAATTTATTAGAAAACCTACATTTTGATTCATTACAAGTTAAAAACAATGTTAAATAAGTAAAGTAAATAAATAAGTAGTAAAAAAGACGTGGTTTTATAAGGGAAAATATTTTTCCCGGTTCTTTTCTCTCACCTTAAAAGCATTTTCCAGCAACCTATGTCATGTTTATTTGCAAACCGTTTATCATCCGGGGTGATTGGCTAAGAGAAAAGTGGGGGAGACGGGAGAGTGCAGAGAGTTTTAGTGGGAGATAATTCAGAGATTTTTTTCGTTTTTTTTTTTTTAAAGATATTGGTTTTCTCAAAATAAGGTGAATTAAATATTGTTTAAAGTGCATTAATTAATTAACTTCATTGACAGACGATGCTTGCTCACATTTTGGATGGATTTAAATTTTTAAACAGGTAGTTAAACAAAGTTAAAACTTTATTTTTTCTAACAGCATGGAAGCTTCAAATTAAAAAAAAATTCTCTCTTTCAAGATATTTAAGGATATTTAAAAGTAATATTGTCCAAATTTAGTAAATTAATTTAACCTTTAAATTATTTTACATGACATCTAATTTAAATGTACCTAAAATATTTCTGTATTATGTAAAATATTCAACACTACATGCAATCATTAACACATTGATATATAAAATAAATCATAAATAAAATTAAATTTCAGTATTAAGTATAAATTAATCTATACATTCATTATTCATTGAAATATAATAAAACTTAATTACAAAGATTAAATGTAGGTTATCCTTCAACACGAGATGAAATCAAGCTTTATTATTTATCTTGTTCTTTCGTATTAATCATATATACAACTCTCCATGCTAGTAAGAGATAAAATAATTCATTATTGGGGTGAAGTGCGGCAGGAAAGGAATTTCAATAAAAAAGTCAAAAGCTTTTTATACTAAATAGAAAGATGTACAAAAAAATGCTCCTCCCTCCAACTACCCTCTTTACTTTGAATACCAAATGATCCAAATAACGACCTAACCTTATTTGTAGCGAGTTAGTGCTGTTTAGCCATGGAAAAAGAAATGCCCGAGACCCTTGGGGAAAGACCTACAAAGGGTCATGATAAGAAGCAAAATATTACTTATTTTTTGCAGTATTATTTTTTACAGCTGGCGGTGGGAAACTTAACGTTCAGGACTTAATCATTCAAAAACAGGCAGAATGTTTCTATGAGCGAGAGTGAAAAAAGACGTGGTTTTGTAGGAGGGAAAAATACTTTCCATCTTCTTCTCTCTCACCTTAAAAGGCATTTTCAGCAATCTATGTCATGTTTTATTTGCAAACCGTTTATAATCCGGTGTGCTTGGCTAAGAGAATAGGGGTGGGTGAAGGGAGGGGTGCAGAATTTTGCTCTGCTTTGTTAAGAAAATTCAGAAATTTTTTCTGCTTTATTTTTTAAAGATATCGGTTGTTTCAAAATAAGATGAATTAAATATTGTTTAATGCGTAATAATTAATTAACTTTGTTGAAAGATGGTGTTTTCATTATCATTTGGATGGATTTAAATTTTTAAACATGTAGTTACAAAAAATTAAAATGCTATTTTCTAAGACCTGGAAGTTCATAATTACAAAAATCTTTTTTCAAGAAAATTAAGGATACTTAAAAAGTAATATTATAGAAAATTAGAAATTTTTTTTTTTATTTTTATGATATCTTTCCTTAAGGCCTGTTAAATTATTTGACGTCAATGCAATTTAGAAGTACATTGGATGTTTAATAAAATATTCAACAATTTTTGCATTCATTAACACGTAGATTCATAGAAAAATCATGAATAAATTTAAATTTACTCATAAGTATAAATGGAATCATATATTCATTGGAAACATAATAAATTTTAAATAATACAAAATTTTCTTTTTAAATATGCAAATTATTTAAATAATCAGAAATTTTATAAGAAGTCTATTACGAAGTTTATTAAGAAAAATGTCTAAGGTAGACATTTTATAACTACAAATTATAGGAATACCCAAGCTCAAGAGTATAATGTACTGTAACATTCAACGTGGTTTTAAATATTTTTAATCAATACGATACTTTAATGTATTTTTAAGTATAAAAATTACAAATAATTTGTTATAGTGGCAGTTTGAAATACAAAATAATCAAAAACTATATTATTTGCATTATTATCTGCGTTTTTGTTAGAAATCTACGAAGTCCCATTAAATATACCGCCAATGTTAAATATTAAATAAGCTTGCTAAATTATTTCTGTTGCCTGTATTACAGTATCATAAAAACAACATCATTTGGGGTGTAGCATTATTCATTTACTTGTTAGAAAATGTCTGAAAATGTTTAATGTAGACATATTTTGAAGTAACGTTTCGACATTCTATCACTCTTTACTGTTATTAGATATTAATATTATTTAAAGTTTTATGATCAAAGAATACATTAAATTAAAGTACCATAGTAGATATAAATTGACAGAACTTGTTCTGGTTTAGCCAAACCACTGATTCCCGGCGTATGTTCATCGGTAAAGAACCAGAACACTCAAGTAAAAGACCTTGATGCAGAAGGGTATAGTTTTTGGATGAGTGGAAAGACCTATATGTTTCTGTCAGAAGCTTTGTGGCTGCTGTGAATTATCGGGATGAGCTCTTAGAGCTCAATATTGACCTTTTCAGTTGTACAAATCTTGAATTATTTTAATTTAAAACTTTTAATTAAATGCAGAAGGCATTTACAACTCAGCTGATAGAAAAACATTCTGGTAAATAAGAACATATACCGATTAAAAAAACAAAATGTTCAGACATGTTTGTGATGAAAGAAAATGTTTTTTTTTTTTTGGCGGACAAAATGTTCATATATAAAACCTATAGAAATTACCTAAGACACTCTCTATTACACTTTCATTATTTTAGAGCTAAGCGCCTATTTTCACACTCTCCTTCACACATATTTCCCAGAACTGTCCAGGGCCTAAGAAAGACGTTATTGTTGTATTGGGACCAGTTGCCATGAGAACACATGAACTGCCTGATTTCCAGCATGGATTTCCTTTGTTAGTTATGTACAATTTTAATTAGGCCAATGTTTTGCTTGATAAGTGAATTTTTGTTTATATTCTTCTTGTATTGATTATTGTTACTCATGATCATGCGTATATATGCTAAATCTAACGTAGCTTTTTTTTTTCATATTTTATATCAACGTATGTAATATGCCTAGCCTCACTATAATATATCCAGTATTTCAGATACTCTACGAAATGTGAAAATTATCTGTATTTGGAACAGAGTATATTATGCAGAAAATTATGTATAGTTTAAATTATTTGCTAGTTCGAAAATGAACTTTCATTGGCATTTAATTGGTTAAAAATGTCTCTTAATAAGTTAAAAGATTTTTTGTATCTTTGATGGATATTTCGTCAAATAAATCAAAACGGGCCTTAAAATTTAAAAATAACATATTTTATTACATTATTCAGGTTCCAAATTCTACTACACTACTCAAACACCACTGTTCCACTAATAAATTATGTCTTTTATAATATATAGTGTTCTCAAATAGAATTTTGAAATCTTGGGTTTCCAGGAAAATTGACAAAATAAGTTATAAAAATTTTTTTACTCAAGTTACAATTGTCTTTAGGAAGATTTTTATTTTATCAGGACATTATTGTAGAAAACTCCATGGTCAATAATAATTCCTATTTAGAATTTCTTTACTTGGGCTTTTTCCTGTAAGATGAGAAACAATTTTGTCTGTTTTATAGCCATTAAATTTCCAAAATTGGAATGCATTTAAATTCGTGGTGTTATTAAAAAATACTCATATGGAGAGGCAACCGATCATATTTCTGAAATAACTAACAAAGAAAAATACATTTTTCCCTATATTTTGGAAAGAATATTTGCATTCAAATAACTACCCATTCTGAAATTCTAGAAATATATTAATCCATTCCGGTCTCCTTTTTTGCATGCACATTACAAACCAAACGAAATTTCAACAGATACAAAAAAGGGTTCCAGTATTGCACAAGGAAATCCCAAAATCATTTGTTTTGAGTTTCAAAGCAATAGCATTCAAAGCGACTGGCGATGGACTTTGCTTTCCTTCCACCCCAAGTTACTGGTGAAAGAAAGAAAATAACTAAAAGTCTTCTGACTTCTAAAATTACTTTCAAAGACCTAGCGCCTACTTCCAAAGCAAGATCAAAAGGAAACTGGAATTCACTTTTCTACCTCCGCTATGAAACGAAATTTGATGGCACGCAGTATTTGAAACGAGTACAATCAAACGCGGAGACTATTTACCCAAAGATTTTCAATTCGCATCAACAACATGCATCTATTTTGAGCGGCCAAATTCCCTCTATATTTTCTTACGGGACTAGAGTTCCTTCTTTCCTTTTTTTTTTTCTGTATTGGTGTTATTTTTTCCAGTTCACCATCCCATTTTCAATCGACGTGACGCCGTCGAAAACTTCACCAATGCTCCAGTACTCACCTCCAGATCGCAAAATGTCAATTGTTAACAAAGAAGAAGGGCCGTGGTTACGTTACTCGAAGAAAAAAAGAATATAAAAAAAGAAGGTAGAAGGCTCTCCTCTTCGAATCGAGCTTTAAAGGTGAACTTACGTTTATGAGAGGGAGGTTCTAGTAGTTTGAGCTCTTGAGTGTTCTTTGATGTGGAATGGGAAATCATGGGGCTTTACATTGGCCTATTTTCTTTATACTCGAATCCGTTCTTGTTTGTGTCATGTGTTGAATGGGGGTGGAAGAAGGGATATTCCAGAGTCATAGCATTAGAATGATCCGACTTCGATTACAGTGAAGTAATAGTGCTACAAAATAAGTCAATCAATATAGAATGTTTGTGGGTTTCCTTTGAATTTTTTTTGTTTATTTTACCACTGTTTGAGTTATTCAACTAACATAGCATGTATTATCTTTTTTGTGTGCTTTTTCTATTCATGTTGTTGTTGAAACCTATTTTTGTCATCTTATCTAATATTTGTTTTCAATATAAAGGCTTAAATTACAAATCTTGCGTAACTATTTTTCTTTTTATATCATCATATGTACATGCCTAAATTTACTATAATATTATGTTCAATTTTTTCTGCAGATATTCTACAAAATGTGAAAAAATATTTTAATTTGAAATACGGTATATTAAGTAGAAAATTAAGTCTAGTTTGCATGATTTGATAGTTGGAAAATAAACTCACATAGACATTTTATTGCTTAAAATCTCCCTTAATTAGTTAAAAGAAAATTTTTGGTATCTTTAATGGATGTTTCTTCAATGGTATCAAAACGAACATTAAAATTTAAAATAACTCAACATTTTATCAGATTATTCAGATTTCAAATTCTACCCCACTACTTCAAAATTGTATCACTTTTCCCCTAATAAATTGTGATTTTTATAACATATAGTGTTCTTAAAATAGTATTTTGAAATCTTGGGTTTCCTGAAAAATGGACCAAATAAGTTATAGGGTAATTGGTTACTCTAGTTACAATTGTTTTCAGGAAGAATTTTATTTTATAAGGACATTATTTTAGAAAATTCATGGTCAATAATAATTTATATCTATAATTTCGTTAGTTGTGCTTTTTTCTGTAAGATGAGAAACGATTTTTGTTTGTTTTATAGCCATTAAATTTTCAAAACGGGAAAGCATTTAAATTCGTGGTCTTATTAAAATACTCATATGAAGAAGCAACCGATCCTATTTCACAAATAACTAATCAGGAAAAATAAATTTCTCCATATTGTTTGCATTAAAATAACTACCCATCCTGAAATTCTAGAAATATATTACTCCATTCCGGTCTCCTTTTTTGCATGCATATTACAAAGCAGACGAAATTTCAACAGATACAAAAAAAAAAAGAAAGCTTCCAGAATTCCACAAGGGAATCCAAAATCATTTGTTTTGAGTTTCAAAGCAATAGCATTCAAAGAGACTGGCGATGGATTTTGCTTTACTTTAACCCCTAGTTAGAAAATAACGAAAAGTCTTCTGACTTCTAAAATTACTTTCAAAGACCTAGCGCCTACTTCCAAAGCAAGACCAAAAGGAAACTGGAGTTCACTTTCCTACCTTCGCTATGAAACGAAATTTGATGCCACAGAGTATTTGAAACGAGTACAATCAAACGCGGAGACTATTTACCCAAAGATTTTCAATTCGCATCAACAACATGCATCTATTTTAAGCGCCAAAATTTCCTCTATATTTTCTTACGGGGCTAGAGTTCCTTTTTTTTTTTTTTTCTGTCTTGGTGTTATTTTTATTTTTAGTGCACCATCCCGTTTTCAATCGACGTGACGCCGTCGAAAACTTTACCAATTCTCCAGTCCTCACCTCCAGATCGCAAAATGTCAATTGTTAACAAAGAAGTAGGGCCGTGGTTACATTACTCGAAGAAAAAAAGAATATAAAAAAGGATGGAAGGCTCTTCTTCGAATCGAGCTTTAAAGGTGAACTTACGTTCATGAGAGGGAGGTTCTAGTAGTTTGAGCTCTTGAGTGTTCTTCGATGTGGAATGGGAAATCATGTGGGCTTTTTTTTGGCCTTTTTTCTTTATACTGAATCCATTCTTGTTCGTGTCGTGTTGAATGGGGTGGAAGAAGGATATTCCAGAGTCATAGCATTAGAATTTATCCAACTTCGATTACAGTGGAAGTAACAGTGCTATAAAATAAGTAAATCTATATAGAATCTCTGTGGGTTTCTTTGACTTTTGTGTTTATTTTATCTCTGGTTGAGTTATTCGGCTAAGATAGTATATTTATCTTCTTCTGTGTGATTTTTCAAGTCATGCTTTTGTCGAAACATATTTTGGCATCTTATGTAATATTTGTTTTCAAAATAAAGGCTTATAATATAAATCTTAAGTAACTTTTTTTTTTTATTTTTGTATCAACTTACGTACATGCCTTACTTTACTCTAATAGTATGTCCAGTATTTCTGTAGATATTTTACAAAATGTGAAAATATCTTAATTTGGAATACGGTATATTAAGTAGAAAATCAAGTATAGTTTTGCATGGTTTGTCAGTTTTAAAAATAAACACACGTAGAGATTTAAATTGCTTAAAAAATGTCTCTTTATTAGTCAAAAGAAGTTTTTTCCGCATCTTTGATGGACATTTTCAATCAAATTTAAATAAAATTACAAAATAAAATAATTAATTCACAAATAAAAATACAGAATTTGATTTATATATTATATATTATATAAATTAAAACTAGCTTTAAAAATTTCAAAATAACACTATTTCATAAAATTATTCAGATTCTTAATCCTACCAAGTTCCTTTCAGAAAAACACTGTTCCACCTAATGAATTGTGTCTTTTATAATCTATAGTGTTCCTAAAATAAATTTCGAAATCTTGTGTTTCCAGGAAAAAGGACCAAATAAGTTATAAATATTTTGTTACTCAAGTGAAGATTGTTTTTCGGAAGATTTTTATTTTATAAGGACATTATTTTAGAAAACTCTATAGGTCAATAATAATTCCGATCTATAATTTCTTTATTTGTGCTTTTTTCTGTGAGATTAGAAAATGCTTTTTGTCTTTTTATAGCCGTTAAGTTTTCAAAATGGGAATGTACTTAAATTTGTGGTATTAAAAATACTCATATGAAGAAGCAAACTGATCATATTTCTCAAATAACTAAGCAAAAAGAACAAAATTTCCCCCTATATTTTGGGAAGAAGCATCTTTGAATTCAAATAACTACACATCCTGAAATTCTAGAAATATATTAATCCATTCCGGTCTCCCTTTTTTGCATGTACATTACAAACCAAGCGAATTTCAACAGATACAAAAAAAAGCTTCTAGTATTCCACAAGGAAATCCCAAAATCATTTGTTTTGAGTTTCAAAGCAATAGCATTCAAAAAAGCGACTGGCGATGGATTTTACTTTACTTGAACCCCTAGTTACTGGAGAAAGAAAGAAAATAACGAAAAGTCTTCTGACTTCTAAAATTACTTTCAAAGGCCTAGCGCCTACTTCCGGAAGCTGAAGACCAAAAGGAAACTGGAATTCACTTTCCTACCTTCGCTGTGAAACGAAATTTGATGGGCACGGGTATTTGAAACGAGTACAATCAAACGCGGAGACTATTTACCCAAAGATTTTCAATTCGCATCAACAACATGCATCTATTTTGAGCGCAAAATTTCCTCTCTGTTTTCTTACGGGTCTAGAAAGTTCCTTCTTTCCTTTTTCTTTCTATCTTGGTGTTATTTTTTCTCGGATCACCATCATTTTCAATCTACGTGACGCCGTCGAAAACTTCACCTGTGCTCCAGTCCTCACCTCCAGATCGCAAAATGTCAATTGTTAACAAAGAAGAAGGGCCGTGGTTCCGTTACTCCGAAGAAAAAAAAAAAAAAAAAAAGAAAGAAGAAGGCCTCTTCTTCGAATCGAGCTTTAAAAAGGTGAACTTACGTTTATGAGAGGGAGGTTCTAGTAGTTTGAGCTCTTGAGTGTTCTTCGATGTGGAACGGGAAATCATGTGGCTTTACATTGGCCTTTTTCTTTATACTCCGAATCCATTCTTGTTCGTGTCGTATGTTGAGTGGGGGTGGAAGAAGTGATATTCCAGTCATAGCATTAGAATGATCCACTTCGAT